>OZ030023.1:19892500-19980000 GCA_964023405.1 Apodemus agrarius | reverse complement strand
CTCTAAGGTCACACCTCAGGCTACGTGAAGTCTCCATGGAGCCGGATGCTCCGTGTTCCCAGTCCTTCATTTCTGCTGTTTTGGAGACAGAGGAAGACTGAAGGCTGCAGATCTCACCAGCCCACAGTGCAGAAGTGAGAGTATAAAGAGATATGCTCTTCAGGGACTGCCAGCAACCTTCAGTTCCCTCCCCTGATAGAGGCAAAACAGACAAATAGTGTCGTTCAGGAACCAAGGTAGGGTGATCTTTAGAGCTCAGATGAAAACTTGGTAGAGAATATGGATAGCTCCTTCCTTCCTTCCTTCCTTCCTTCCTTCCTTCCTTCCTTCCTTCCTTCCTTCCTTCCTTTCCAGGAGTACTTTCCTCCAGAAGAAGTTCACCTCATGTGGTGGTGGTCTGAATAGGAATGGTCCCTGGAACTGTGATGGTTTGACAGGTGATGGCACTACTTGAGAGGATGAGGGGGTGTGGCCTTGTTGGAGTAGGTGTGGCCTTGCTGGAGGAAGTGTGTTTTAGGGAGCAGGACTATGAAGTTTTAGAAGGCCAAGACAGGCCCAGTGGCTCTTTCTCTCCCCGCTGCCTGCAGATCTGGATGTAGAACTCTCAGCTCCTTCTCCAGCACCATGTCTTCCTATGTGCCGCCATGTGTTTTGCTACGCCGATGGTGGGCTCTGATCTCTGAACTGTAAACCATGTGTGCAATTACATGCTTACTTTTATAAGCATGTTCTAATCTTCATAGTGATAGAACATTGACTAAAACACCCCAGGAGCAAGAGAATCAGGCAGGCCCTGTCCTTTGTCAACCACAATGGACTGAGAGGGTAAATGCTCTACCAAATGGCCTGAGGCTCAGGGCAAGCTTCTTCTAACTGGCTAGTCAGTCTACAGTTCTTTTCACTTTCCTTCTGTCCCCAGCTTCAGATGTTTTAATAACCTCCCTGATCCTGGTATTCATTACAGTTGCAACGCCCCTTCTTCTACTTAAAAGATCATGTTTTCAGTTTGAATCCACGGGGGGTTGGGTTCTAGGACCGCTGAGGACCCCCAAATCCACGGATGCTCCAATCCCTTACGTTAACTCCCGTTCTTTGCATTTGCTTTACATACACTCCCACGTGCTAGCTCTACATTATTTATAACACACAGTCCAACGAAAATGTTATGTAAACAGTTGTCAGACTGTATGACTTAGGAGTGACTACAGGGAAGACAGCCCAGCCCCAACACTGTCAGCTCACAGTTAATCAAGTCAGTGGAAACAAAACTTATGGTCGCCGAGGACCAATGGTGTGTCTCCAAAACTCAGAAGTGCTACAGTTTGTGCAATTGTCCACAAGGCTAAGTGTATTTATATACAGAAATTGATACATTTATATTTGAGTATTAAATATAATCATGGTACCTCCTGGCAGTAAAGGCATTGGTCAAAAACAAACAAACAAACAATAAATTCCAAACAAACAAAAAAACAAAAGCAAAGAAACCAAACAAAAAAACAAATAAAAAACACCAAAATCCCCAAACCCCAATCAACCAACCATCCAAACTGTTGTGTACAGCTTCCTCTTTCAGTCTCACGGATCCATGGAATCCTAGGATGTTTACAGAGTACCATTAAGTACTAGAATGTCAATGAAAGTTTGCCTTCCGGGAGATCTTTGTATCTCAGTCTTGAGTGAGGTGAGTGTATAGTTTAAACAGATGTATTAGAATAATAACATGTGGAGAGCTTCATTATCTAGCATCTACTAGTGTGTTTTCAATTCTGTACAAGTAGGCACTGTTTCACATGCTTATTAAATGACCCTGTCAGTCCCAGCCCTGTCTCCTTTTCTTGCTTGGAAAATTCTATTTTTTTTCCCTCTAGACAGCTCAGTGCATGGCCTGGCATTTTTTGTTTGTTTGTTTTTGGTTTTTTGTTTTGTTTTTTTCCGAGACAGGGTTTCTCTGTGTAGCCCTGGCTGTCCTGGAACTCACTTTGTAGACCAGGCTGGCCTTGAACTCAGAAATCCGCCTGCCTCTGCCTCCCAAGTGCTGGGATTAAAGGCATGTGCGACCACTGTCTGGCTATGGCCTGGTATTTTCAATGAGACATCCTTTTATTCTGCTAGCCAGAAGTTTGGTCCGATGAACTCTGTCCTGCCTGTAAAGGCAGAAGCCACCATCTTTCCACTCCTCTTTGTGGCTGGATCCTCCTCTTAACTCTAGGTCATTTTGGTTTTGCTCAGTTTTGTGTGATCTAGAGCTCCATACAATATCCATGCTTCCTTTTATCATTAGTATGTAAATGTGTCTGAATCTCTCCATCTTTTTTAAAAAGAGACCGTGTGTGTGTGTGTGTGTGTGTGTGTGTGTGTGTGTATGTGTGTGTGTGTGTAGTGTGTGTGTGTGTGTAGTGTGTGTGTGTGTGTAGTGTGTGTGTGTGTGTGTGTGTAGTGTGTGTGTGTGTGTGTGTGTGTGTGTGTGTGCGTGGATGCGTGTACGTGAATTGGGTTTGTTCACATATCTGGGGAGCCCATGGAGGTCAGAAGGAGGCATCAGATCCCCCGGAGCAGGAGTGATTGTGAACTAAAGGATGTGGATGCTGGGAACCAAACCTGGGTCCTCTGCAAGAGCCATCGTGGTCTCTCCAGCCTAGGAATCTCTGCGATTGAAAAGATACGGCTAATGCCATTCATTATCTCTGGATCGACTGCTTCTTTTAGTTTCTCAGCCGCCTGTTTTGAGCAGCTCTGATGCACTCCTGTGGCAGCTCAGCCCACTTTGTGGCTTCTGTTCTCACTTCATGCATTAAAACTCTTCCCCATGGGCATCTATGAGCTACCCGACGTCAACTGTAACAGTCATACGCTCTGCTCCCTGTTGGCTGGCCGTTCTCCTTAGAACATTGCTGGGGTTTGTTCTTTTTTTTTTTTTTTTTTCAGCCACTTCTGAGTTTGCTTTGTCCACTTCAGGTCTAATGACTTGACCCTTCTGTGGATGTTCTTCAGGGTTTTGACAAAGTCATCTGAATTTCTACTCGTTTTTTCTTTCTTGCTGCAGGGCCATTTTCTCAATTTCTCACAGCGTCTGTGGCCTCTGCGTGATTTTGCCAAAGATTGTCCTGAGATCCTGTAACTTCTCACCACACAGCGCCCCTTGGCTGCCCTGCTGCAAACAGAGTGTTAGGTGGGATGGGAGGCTAGCTCTCTTGCGCACTCTGCTCGGAGTTCCGGGTTGTGGGGAGGTTGGTGCACCTGTGAGGTTGTCCAGCAACTTTAAGGTTGCGCTACAGTAATGGAAATGGTATCACAGTGTCAATGCTCACTTTCTTCCTTTGCTTATAAGACCTACCACGACCCGACAAAACGTCCTCTGACTCTGCTTTATCTCTTGCCTATAGTCTTGGTCCTCTCCAGTGCTGCCTGACATCCCAAGACTCTGAACATCAGTATTCCAACCCTCGGCTTTGAGATTCCATGACCACTTCTCTCTGCAGGAACATGGCTCCTTATCCATTCCCTTGTCTAAGAAACTTCTAGTTCTCCTCCAGAGAGCTCTCTTCAGGCTGTTTTTTTTTTTTTTTTTTTTTTTGACGAGGCATGCTTTTGTCTGTTGGTCTTCTCCTTGCTTTGTGCTCCTACTGTACCTTGTTCATATCTACTAACCCTGATCAATAACCAAGGGACTGGGCTATATCTGTTTTTGCAACTATATTGTAGGCCGCAAGAAGGCCAGGGGATTCTTTATTTTATAAGTGAAACACATGGGATTATTTGGAGGAAACACGGTAACTTTAAAGACTTCTTTCGCCTCTTGACTCGCTTACAAAAACATTAAATAATGATGTCCTGTTTAGACACAGCACTAACAGAAACAATAGCTTCTGATTACGAAACGACTTGAAATATATAATGGGAGGAGGATTAGATATACATATAAATGACAGGTTAAACACAATTTTAATAATGATTACTTCTGTTTAAGGTTATATGCCTTTTATGCTTTTAATTATATATTCTAATTTGACATTTGTAAGACCCGTTCAGAGATGTCAAATAAATTATTGGCAATTTATTGGCAATTTACAAGTGTTCAGAGTGAGACTTGGCGAGGCAACACTGTCTTCCATTGAATAAACAGAAGATCCAGGTCTCTATGTCTAGAGCCAGGACTTTGTTCTCTGTACCAGGCTGTCAAGGAAAATAGAAAGAAGTCCTGGATGGTGGGTTATTTGCTGGTTGTGCAAGCATAAGGTCCCAAGTTCAATCCTGAGAGCACACATGCAGAAAAGCTGGGCCTGGTAGGGTTTATTTCTGAACCCCAAGTTCCTATGGGAAGATGAAAGGCAGAGACAGGAAGGTCCCTGAAATCTCAAAGGCCAGCAAGCTTGGCATAATCACAGTAACGACAAAGAGACCCATCTCAGATAACATGGACGATGAGGACAGACAGCTGATGTTGTCACCTGACTTTGCTCCTTGTACTAAGGCATGCACACACCTGAAACTCTTCTTCTGTGCCCCCTCTCTCAGCACAATTCTGCTAATTCTGAGCTTGTGTTTAGTCTAGGCAGTCATTTGATAATTATTTGTTGAATATCTAAATGCATGGATAGAAAGACCAACAGGTCTGACAATGTAACTAAGATTTTACAAACACCTATAAGTCAACAATTATGAGATAATAAGCAGAGACAATAAGATATGCCATATTCTGTAGGAGAGAGGTGGAGTCTGGCCAACAGACTAGATAATGGCTTTTAAGTGACTTCAGCAATCACTTTAAATAACTGTGTGGGTGTGGGAGGTTTGTATACACTCCTCAAGAATCCTGAACCCACTAATGACAGGGTTGACAAAGGAAGCTTTATTATAACTTGGGACTTGATTGACGCGCAAGACATAAAATGCGTGAGTAATACCCAGCCTGGCTCTCTTCATGTGCATGAAAGGGAACAGAAGACTCCATTGTCCCTATTACTGGTAGAACAGTGCCATGGATATTTGTCTGTTCAAATTCAATTTTCTCCACCATTCCATCTGAACATTTAAAACATGTTTTAGAATGGAGAGAGCACCAGTAGTTCTTTACTGAATCCCGTCTCCATAGAACAAGCAGGGTGTCTTTCTCTAGTATTGTGGAGTAGAAGGTCTTTATTCAAGACATGGCTTCCTTCCCTCAAGGGAAGACTTTAACTCTGCAATAGGAAGAATTATCTCAAAGGCTTGCAGTTCTGATGATTCCAGGTTGGGAAAAAAATGCTGATATGAGGCTCCTTTTAAACTTTTATAGTTTAAAAGAAATGATGAAGTGTGCACATGTTCATGTGTGAGTGGATGTGCGTGTGCGTGTGCGTGCGTGTGTGTGTGTGTGTGTGTGTGTGTGTGTGTGTGTGCACACGTGCACATTTCTGTAGGCCAGAGAACAACCTTCAGTATCATTACTCTGGAGCTCTTCCCTTGCTGTTTGACAGAGCTTTGCCTTCTAGTCTAGGCTGTGTTGCTCAGTGAGCCCAGGATCTATTGGTATCCACCTAACCAGCTGTCATCACAAATGTTTGTAATATGGCTTCTAAGGAGTTGACCTCTGAATCTGAATGTTTACATGTCAAGCAATTTAGGAAAGGAGCCATCCCAGACTGTAAATCTTGCCTTTTTAATATTTGGTTAGTTGTTGGGTTGACTCCTGATATGCACAAACCTAGTGTCGTTCTTGGACACAATAAGTGTTCAATAATTAGTGATGATTATGAAGAGAATGCAGCCAACTGGGAAGAAACTATGGACTGGAAACCCAGCCCTTCCAGTTAGAAGACAAAACAGCATCCTAACCTAAACGTAGCAAGTTGACTAAATGTTCCAATCTGAAGATGAATTTTTTTTTTAATCTGTAAAATTAGTAATAACCCTTATGGGCAGGGTTCTCTAGCAGGTGTTTTTATGTCTTATTAGTACCTCTTATTAGTTTTGAAAGCTTAATGCTATAGGTGAGCTAACAGGCTCATAGGCAGGAATCCGTTTGTCTTTGGAGGTATTATTTACCTAATGTCCACCAACACTGAGACACACCCCAGCCTGTTTGACTCTGATATCTGATTATTTTCTACTTCATCACCCCGGGCATGTGATGAAGAGAGAAATGTTGAATTGTGAGGATTAGCGTCAGAGCATCCAGTGCAGGCTCATCGCACGGAATTGTAGGTGTTATTATTAATTATGTTTAGAGTGGTTTATTTACTCCTATTAATTAGCATTGGGAAAGTCTTGTCACGTGATACCCTTGTTAGGAAATTCCCTGGTTGGCAAAGAGTGGAAGATCAATACATGCCTGTGGCCATGTCAAGAGTGTTGCACTTGATACACATTAAGGCCTGATGTCATCTGCATTTATAACCGGACGCTGTCCTTCGACACTTTTATCACAAGCACTCCATTTTGCTTCTGAAAGCTCTGGGAGGGTTTTTATGTTAATTTTTGAGAACTTTATAAATTATGTCTTGATTGCATTCATCCCCTCTTCCATCTCCTTCCAGATCTATTCTCTACTTCATATCCAATTAACTTTATATTTTCATTAAAAGAAAACCCTATAGAGTCCCCTTAGTGCTGCTTATCTACTCTTGGGTATGTGTATGTGGTCATCCACTGGAGCATCTTAGACGTACCAGGAACCACACCCTTTAGTGAAAGGAACGCCTCCTTTCCTGGAAGCTTTCAATGACCAGTAGTTCCTCAGCTATAGATGGTACCTCACCCTCCCTTTCCACCTCCACGGAGGGATTTTGGGTGACTTGAGTGTGCACATTCTGTTACATCTGCTAGGAGTTCACAAGCAAAAACTGTGCTGCTGGGCCAGAGAACAATGTTGCCTTGTAAGTATTCACTGCCTCTGGCTCTTGAAGTCTTGTTGCCTCTTCTCCCATATTCCCCGAGTCTTGGGAGGAGAGGTATGTGATGTGAATATCCAATTTAAGACTGTGGGTCCCACAGTCATTTATATACCCCAACCAGTTATTGGTCTGTGTACTAATTACTGTCTACTGCCTTAAGAAGCTTTCTTGATGAGGTCTACAAGATGTGCTAGTCTATGGGTATAATGACAAGTCAGGAAGCAGTGGTTGTAGGTTCTCTCCTAGGACCTAGGGCCTATCTAGCTATAGGTTCTTGGCCTCTAAAACTATGCCAGGTATGGGTTCCATTTTGTGAACTGGACATTAAAATCGATCAGAGAGTGGTTGGTAGATCCCATGTCATCGGTGCTACTATTATACCAACGAGCTTATTTTGCTAGGCATAACCCGTAAGACTTTTTTAACCTTTAATTTTTTATATTTATTTGTATACCTTAACTTAAAAAGTGTAAGTAGTTTAGGGGGAAAAAAAAGCTCAAGTTGGAAGAGGCGAAGTCGTTAATGAGTGGTAAACAAACGAGGATCAATAAATCTTTTGAGTATGTTTTCATCTAAAGATAAAAATGATTGACAGCTGGGTAAGAGTGGCAAACACTTTCTCATCCAGGAACATACATGACACCTTCCTGACTGTGAAAACTACCTAGTGCGGATGAAGTTTCCGCGGCAGTAGCAGCTTGATTTCTCCTTATGGAGAGACATAAGTATGTGAGGTCTTCAGCAACATGGTCTTCCTGTGAGGTTCTGAAGGGTAACCAAGAAGAATGACAATCACCAGGAATATTTGAGGATCACTGGCTAACAACTCATATAGGGGTGATCTATAGGCTATTACCATTTCTTGGCTATTGTGAATAGAGCTACAACTTTTTTTTATATATGTATAACTGTAGAACAAATAGCTGACAGGTGGTGAGTTCTTCGTGTGCTACGGAGAGGTAGATGGATATCATACCAACCATCTACAAACAATAACCATATGCTCTAGGCAAAATTAAAAAAATTAAGAATCCAAGTACTCACAGCTATTCATTTTGGAAGATTCTTTAGATAAAAGAAAGAGTATTAGATAACTTTTCTGGTTATGATGACCACATCTGACGTTAACATATGGTGTAGGTAGCTAGGTCAATTTCCAATTCCCATAGGAAACCTGTGGTACCTCTGGCTTGAAGAAACAGATGACAGTGGTTTTGGCAACTCTAGCTGCTAAATATAAACCCGGTGCAAATCTCTGGCTAACTTGAGGATCAAGTGCATATGGGGCACCATCCAAGCAGCTCAGCTAAAGATAGAAGAACTGAACTGAGATTTAGAGAGCCGCCCGTGAGAGAAGTTGTCATCTGAGTCCTCTATTGCAACAACAACAGCTCAACAGTCTTCAGAACATACAACAGAATTCAGAGGAACCACAACACGACACTCACAATGTCTAGAATATAATCCCCAGATTTTAATATAGAAACATCAAATGGATATGGATGAAATACAGTCCATAAAAATTGGCTGTTCAGTCCAAATACTGAATATATACTCACTAAGATAAGAGAAAGTATGACTCAGATAAAGGAAGAAAGGATGTAATCTTAGTACAGACACAATACACTAAAAACTGCAGAACAGAATGTTAGAAGCAAAACTGCAGTAACTGCTTAAGAAGGATGGATATGACATCAGAAGATTCCATGAAATTACAGAGTGAGGGAAGAGTCTCTAGGACTAAGAATAGAAAAGAACAAACAAACTAATGAACAGCATCTCAGACACTGGGAGACAAAGTCAAAATGTCTAACATACGCTTAGTGTTGCAAGAGTGGATCAGAAAAAAGAAATAATAAGCAAAAGTATACCGTACAAATGACAAAAGTTACACGATATACATATGAAATGTTGAAAGTTACAAGTAGGAATCAGTCCTCACAGATTTCCCAAATTTGATAAATGGCCTAAGTTTACACATTTAAAAATGTTAGTGAACCGAGAGCAAGATGTACATGTAGAAAATCAGGCTGTGGAGCCGCACCGTCCAACTGTTCACAAACCTTGAAAAGAAAACGGAGAGAACTCTTAAAAATCTTGAGAGAAAAGACATAGTACAAGTAAATCAATAATCAACTGGAGTTTAAAACATACATCCCCAAATGGACATATGATGTATGTAAGAGAACAAAAGAGACCTGTTCACCCAGATTACATCCAGTGTGAATATTAATTTAACATCAAAGGCAGTTCAGGGATACTTTTAGATTAAGCAAGATTGTTTGAACTTGGAAAAACTTGAAAGCCCCCCCCCCAAAGGCCCATGTGCCAAAGGCTTGGCCTCAAGCTTCTGAGTACTGGGAGTTGCTAGAACCCTTAAGATGTGAGGCACAGTGGGAGGAAGTTAAGCCATTGGATATGTCATTGGGGGAGGGGGCATACTGAGCTATTTCTGTGACTGTCTTTGCTTTTCTGCTACCATGAGGTGATTAGACCTCCTCCAACATGCACACCCAACATGACATGCTGTGCCATCTCAGACCCAAAGCAATGGCACCACACTGCCACACAGTGATATCTCTGAAACCAGGAGCCAAGGCAAACCGTTCCTACTTTTAAATTCATTCATCTTGTGCATAAATGGAATGCTAACACACCCACACTACAGCAGATGTTACAGAATTCTTTAGATTCAAAGAAGATGCTACCATATGGAGAAATGGGTCTTCAGGAAGAAAGAGCATCAAAATGGCAAGTAAATACCTGGTATAAATAGAAAACAGCATTTCTTATTTCTTTAAAACGCACATACCATTTTTATAAAATCATAACCATGTCTTTCAGGGTTTGTGGTACAATCGATGTGTCTGGATGATAAAAACTCAACGTTTGCGATGGGGTGAAGTGGTTGGAGGGCCTAAAGAATGGCAATGTTTTCTTATATTTTGCATAAATAGTAAAATATTAATTCTCAGAAGACTGTGCATTCTAGTGTCTAGAGAAAAGAAGACTGATTCAATGAAGGAGCTTGTGTGGATGTTGTTTATGGTGATATCAATGGCAAATTCTGTTGATTAATTGCTTCTATGTAACTTTGTAAAGATAAAAGAAACTCAGTGAAGACAGCTAATAGGGAAACAAGCAAAAGGTCCAGAATTGGCACAAGACACCCCAAGACCAAGTTCTCAGTGCAAAGAGATTTATTTGCTCTAAAGGTACAAAGGGAAAGGGATAAGAGACAAAGACAGGAAGTAGAGAATGAGGGCGAAAAGGAACACGGGTGAGAGGGAAGGGATTTTTCCTCTGGAGGGACAAAGGGCTGCCTCTGGATAGAGAGGAGACAGATTTGGCTTAGAGGCAAATGGCACTTTATAAAGAGAACAGAGGAAACCTGTGTTAGGATGAGTTGGTTTGTTTTGATTGGCCGTGTTAATCAGGTAAGCCAAAATGGGGCTTTTGATGCTAGACTTCAATACTTTGATAGCTGGACCTTGGTAGTTGGCTTAGGCGTGAGGGGAGGGAGGGGGAGGAGGACAGTAGCCAAGGATCTTGGTGGTTAGCTTTAGGAATGTAATCTAATGGGTTTTAGTAAGGCACAGGGAAAGGGGAAGAAGGATCAAAGTTTCACATTTGCCATGGCTGGGCCTGCTAGAGCCCCTTCAGGAGAGGCTAGTCTTTCCTTTCTGCCCAGGAGTTACCTAGATTCTACTTCTTGGTGGGAAAATGGAGAATATTTTAATTTACTCATTCAGAGATGCTTCTATCTAGTAGGTGTTAATGGATTTAAGGTTTCATCTTAACTGCTGAGGATGTAAATACAATGGGTTGTAGTTTTCATCTTCGTTCCCATTAATTTATGCACTCTCCTAACCTCTACACTGGTGGCATATTTGATCTCATTGGCTCATCTTTTTAGGGGAGAGAAATGGTGTGCTTCTCCAAATACTCACCTTCCTAGGCTCAGATAGTTGGTACCAGATTGTGGTGATGATATTGTCAACTTGACAGGTATGAGACAAGTCATAGGACTCTCAAGAGGAGGGATATCTTGATTAGATTAGCCTATGGACGTGACTAGGTTCATTGCAGTAGGAAGAACCACCCTAAAAGCGGGAGGATCTGTTCTTGGGTCCTGGGCAGTATCTAATGGAGGAAGCTAACTGAGCATGAACACTCATCTCTCCCTGCTTCCTGATAGCAGATTCAACAAGCTGCCGCCACCAGAACTTCCCCAGCCATGAGTCAAGAGAAGGCTCTTCCTCCTTTAAGTTGTTTTCCTCGGGGAAAGCAACTAAGGCGAGGGGGTCCAAGGAGACCAATCATGGGGAGTGTGATGGTCTCTGGTTTTGTTGCATGCTATGATGTGAAAAGCCTCATGGGATTGAAAAGGTTGTGGGGCTGAGCATCCCTTGATATAGAATGGGAATATGAGGTTACCTTCCTGCATGGAATTTTAACAAGTCACTAACCTCCTTGAACCTTAGTTCATTATATAAAACATTGGGTAGTTATCACTACCAATGCTCTCAAAGGAAAGGAAATAACTCTGTTTCCTGACTTTATCTAGTGCTCTGCTTAGAAGGAGGTGGTTGAACCCTATGTTTACAAGTTGAGTCTTAGGGAAAATGGATGATAACATTTGTCCAAAATCTTTGCTCTTGGTTAGGTTTTTTTTCTTGTGTGGTATAAATTGGCAGAGTGTGGTAACCATCTTTAAATTATAGCTCTGTTTCTATAGCTCTGTGACTCTGGACATGTCTCATTTTCCTCACCTGATCTGGGGTCAGATTAAGATAATATTGAGATGGCATCTCATGAAATTCTGAGGCAAGTGGGCAGAACTGAAAAATATCATCCTGAGTGAGGTAACCCAATCACAAAAGAACACACATGGTATGCACTCACTGATAAGTGGACATTAGCCCAGAAGTTTGGAATACCCAAGACACAATTCACATATCAAATGATGCCCAAGAAAAAGGAAAAACAAAGTATGGATACTTTGATCCTTTTTAGAAGGGGGAACAAAATACCCACAGAAGGAGATACAGAGACAAAGTGTGGAGCAAAGTCTGAGGGAAAGACCATCCAGAGACTGCCCCACCTAGGGATCCATCCCATATACAGTTAAAAAACTCAGACACTATTATGGATGCCCACAGGTGCTTGCTGACCAGAGCAAGATATAGTTGTCACCTGAGAGGCTCTGCTAGTGCATGACAAATACAGAGGGGAACACTCTCAGCCAGCCATTGAGCTGAGCACAGGATACTCAGTGAAAGAGTTAGAGAAAGGACTCAAGGAGCTGAAGGGGTTTGCAGTGCCATAGGAGAAACAACAATATGAGCCACCCAGTACTCCCAGAACTGCCAGGGACAAAATCATCAACCAAAGTTACCCGTGGCTCCAGATGCATAGGCAGCAGAGGATGGCATTGTTGGGCATCAAAGCGAGGAGAGGCCCTTGGTCCTGGAAAGGTTCAATGCTGCAGTGCAGGGGAATACCAGGATAGGGAGGTGGGAGAGGGTTGATTGGGGAATGGGGGAGGGGAGATGGGTTATTGGATTTTTGAGGGGGAGAACCAGGAGAGGGGACATTTGAAATGTAAATAAAGAATATGTCCAATGAGAAGGCATGACAGGGGTGACCAGTTGTCATTGTCGCTTTGTCTCTGTGGTACAAGTACTTTTATGTGGGTTTCCAGTCAGTGCCAAGGAGGAGCGGGTTTATAAATAGTTCTCATCTTGGCCTAGAGAAACGCTTATCCTTCCATGGACAAGCCTGCACAGTCCTTCTTTGCAGACATGATATAATGTTGTTGTTTTTTAGACAGGTCCATAAATACCCAGCAAGTAGGAACCTGCATAGTAAAGATGAAGGAGCCACAAGATGGAAGGATGCTGGGCCTTCCACCACTGCTTGAAAGAGCTGCGCTGCTCATTAGGGGTGCCATTTGGAATTAGTTTAAGTGTCTGATACACTATTGTTTTGTTTGTGTTATCGTGCATGTAGTGTTTTCCTTTATAGCACTAGCCAATTTAGGAAGCACAAGTCATACAACGCACCTGGCATGGGTCAACTGTCACTGATGAGGATTAAAGAAGTAAAAGGATTCTTCTACTTGCCAAGAGTATCTTTTAATCAGATCTGATGGCTGCACCACCCTTGCCGAGGCTGAATTTCCCTCATCCATTCCTGTGACTCTCATTTCTCCAGTAGACCAGGCATGAGGTGGCAACACAACATCCCCCAGAGGCATTGAGGAGTAAGAAGGAAGAAAGGAAGGAAGAAGAGAAGTGGGAGAACTTGGCTAAGAATTTCCAAAAATTGCGATGATGGCTGGGCTGGGCTGGGCTGGACTGGGCTGGGCACTAAATTAAATTCAACTCCAAAGACTTTCTTGAAATCAGTGAGGGTTTTTTGTTTTGTTTTGTTTGTTTGTTTGTTTTTACCCATTATTAGACAAGGAGGCTGGGACATTTGTTTGTGCAGAAGCTGTTTCTGTTAGAGCCCTTCTGTCACGTCATTTAGACATTCTTGTGAAGATGAGTCTTTGACTGTGAAGGGCAGTCCCAGGGCAGCTTAGGTCTGGAGGATGTGGGACTGTAGAGTAGCAAATATCCAAACTCCGCATCCCTTATGAACAAGAGCTCGGTGGAATACATAGTGTTTCCTCAGCACCTCAGCCCCTACACGAGGGAGGGCTAGGGCACGGATGCCCTGCCTTTGCCTCCTCCTTCCTCTCCTTCCCCAACTCATGAGGCATTCTTGCAGGGACCGCTGGTTGGCTTCTGTGTTTCTGGTCCAGGAGAGTCCTAAGGGCTACTTAACAGCTGTGGTTCCTGCCCTTGAGGTAGGGCCCTGCTCCTCTCCCAGAACTCAGGGATCTCTGAGAACTCGAGAGCCAATCAAGCTGACAGGACCTGGCAGCAAGGCAGAGGGTCCGAGCCAAGTCCCAGAGTGGAGTCTGAGGATGAACTTGGAGAGGGCACGGGTGACGAAGGGACACGGAGAAATAGAAATGTCCGTAGTCAGAGGAGACAGAGGGTTCTGCATGTCACAGAAAGGGGGAAGGGACTAGCCAGCCGTTGAGAATGGCGTCCAGGGGGAGCCGCTTGGAGTACAGGCAGAGAAGGAGGCTGGGAGGGCAGGGCGCCTGCCCTGTGCTGGTCGGCGCATCCTGCCGGGCCCTTCCCCCCACGACGGTCAGCAGGGCCAGCTGGCTGACCCGCTCAGCACATTTTCATCCAGTTCTGCTCAGCACAGCCTTCACTTCCGCTCAGCTCAGCACTTCTCATTCCTGCCCGACCCGGACCCCTTGGAACCATTTATTTCTCTTGGAGGAGAGGAGTTTGCGGTTGAGGTTGATCGTGGCCTCTCTGCCGCTGCTACTTACCAACAGAGCGCTGTTCCTCTGTCTTGCATCTCTCCCAGGGACTGGATCAGCTCAATCTGCGTTCCAGAGTATCTTCTTCCAATGGCTTAATTCCGTGCTGCCTGGAGTCTTCGGGATTTGTCCAATCCACGCCTCCTGTTCTAGCACACTGGACCACATTGCTTTTGTTGCCCAAGGTGTTGATGTGTGCCCGTGTTCTCTCTCTCTCTCTCTCTCTCTCTCTCTCTCTCTCTCTCTCTCTCTCTCTCTCTCTCTCTCTCTCTCTCTCTCTCTCTCTCTCTCTCTCTCTGCAGCAGCCCCGGGGAGGGTGCAGCCGCACCAATCACGTCTCCATAGCTCCTTGTTAGCTGCACTCTAAGCAGGAAAGTGACTGGGCCTGACAATATAATTTACATTGCTGTATAAAACTATCTGTGGAAGCCAAGCTAATTTGTGGCAGATTAGGCTATTTGTCTCAGCCAGTGTCTCGTAGCACAATCTATCAGAGGGCTGTTTTCAAATATCGCTTTTCAAGCGTGCCCTTGAGAGGCAGAAATTGATTGGGATCTTAGAGAGCAAAATTACAGCAATAACTTAAAAGAAACAATAATTACTGAATCATACCAGTGTCAGCACTCTGGAAAACACGAAATAGCCATCAAACCCCAATCCAATATATTCCGAAGCGAATTTATTGAATGGAAAAAGCAGTTGAGTGAGGGTTTTTCTCCTCCCCCCCCTCCCCTTTCCCTGTACATATGGTTATCTCAAAACCGCAAGCGAATGAGTCGATAATTCTTGTCACCGACTGCTCCATTTTCGCCGGGCAGAGGAGCCCCATTAGCCGCCTGCTGCCGCGCCCGGCTCCCTCTCTATGAATCCTTCCCTCCCTCCATGGCCGCTTCATTTGCTCCTCTCTGCTCTTCAAGCAAACAAACATGTATAACTAATCATCTGTTAAAATGCAGAGGGCCGCTAATAAATCTCCGCAGCTGAAATACTTTAATGGGTAATTAATTGATCCTGTTCCAGAGGAGTAATAAGATAATAAATTAGACAATATTTCACTCAGTCGTGTCAGGCGCCTAGCTAATGGCGCTGTAGGGCTGAGCTGAAGGATAATAAATTAGCCAGAAATTAACTGCTAAGAGGTTTCTGTAGAGAAATGGCGTGACAAGTGAGTCACAGCCGTGATTCAGGGCCTGCTCGGGAGTGTGGCAATCTCCATGAATGTGAACTCGGGCCTTGGGAGGGGGCCCGGGGGGGCACTCCCAGCCAGGCTCCGGCAGGATTAAGTTCCCAGCCAGAGGAGCGCCTGTTGGGAAATACCCAATGTGCAAAGTGGGCCAGAGCCCTGCCTTGCACGCCCAGCAGGTCCCTGGCTATAGTAAACTAGGCACAACATGCACGCGATGCGCTCTGGGAAATAGCTCCCCACTCCCAAGCCAGCAGGCCCTCTGAGCTTTGAATGGGTCATACTTACTGTCCTGTAAGTGACCTAGGCCACAGATAACCTATAGCCCACCATATTGCATTGGCTGCTGAGCCCAAGCAAATATGTTAACGAGGAAGGGTGGAATCTGGGAAAGAGACTGGCACTCCTTCACTAACAAGGCTATTACAACCGTCAGGCAGGAGAACCATCAGGGAGCGATGAAGGGAGTTAGACTTTTCCACAGGTCAGACAGGTTTGTTATGGAGTCGGAGGGAGGGAGACGGTGTTTCGGTTTTATTGAGGGTTTGCAACTTCATAGGAGGAACAACAATATCAACCAACCAGACCCCTGCCCTTAGAGCGCCCAGGGACTAAACCACCAACCAAAGAGTACACATGGAGGAACCCATGGCTCTAGCTGTATATTTAGCAGAGGATGACCTTGTTGGACATCAATGGGAGGAGTGCCCCTTGCTCTTCGGAAGGCTCGATGCCCCAGTGTAGGGGAATGCCAGGGCCAGGACGCAGAAGTGGGTGGGTGGGTAGGCGAGCACCCTCATACAAGCAGGGGGAAGGGGGATGGGATGAGGGGTTTTTGGAGGGGAAACCAGGAAAGAGGATGCCATTTGAAATGCAAATAAAGAAAATATCTAATAAAAATTTTCAAAAGAAAAAAGAATCTTGGAAAAGCGTTGACAGTTAATAGGGCAGAAAAAGGGAGGCACTGGAAGGTCGCCTTCTCCAGGGAGGGGGTGGAGGTAGGGCTCAGCCTGAGGCAAAACACTTCTTCGGAGAAGTCCTTTGATTTCTCTCCAGTGTTCACCTATATGTGGGTACTAAAACCTTCTGAGCAAGAACCCACTGAGGAAAACAGCGCTGACTATAAAGAAAGATCATCAGGAAGCTCCCAGGTTCGCATTCCCTCACAGCAGAAGCATCTGGATGCTATTTATTATTTTCCAGGGAAGGCTAAAGGGAGGGAGAGAACAGCTAAGGACACGAGGCTGGCCGGGCTGGGCTGCTCCTCTCAGAGACCCGATCGCCTGCGTCCTTCCTTGAGAGTGGTCCTAACTGCGATGCTATGCTGTCTCCAGCATCCTCTCACTGCTGATGGTAAAGGTGAGCCCATCTGCCTTCTGAGTCAGGCTGGCACGTGGAGAGCTTCAAATGAACTAACGCAGGACATGCTAGAGACCAGAAAGAAGAGGAAATGGTGTGCGGTGACTCGAGGTCCCTGGCAGGATTACCGGTTGTCATCTATTCTGTGCATCCACAGAGGATGTTGTCTTGCTGTCTGGCCCGAAGGGTCACTCGCACTGAGAATCAGCACCTTGACCCTGGTTCCATCATTTTTTTTTTACTGCTCTGACTGTAAAGGCCTCGGCTGCAATGCAGGCAGAGCCTGGCCGCTTGTGCGCCTAACTCATAGGCACAACGGTACCACATACCTGCTTCTATTTAAACAACTGCTTCTGGTTCTCCTGCCTCTTGGGCACAGTCTCCATGCTGCTGCTAAAGCAGGGACCACACTTAAGCATTCACTTGGCAATCACACCCCTGCGTCTTCTAAGTGCAAGGGTATTGACACCCCTAGAAATACAAGCTTTGCAATACAATGACTACACTATTCTAGTTTCACGCTTTCTGGATGGACAACTTGAAGGCGGTATGGCTTCCTGTAATCTCCGTGCAGATGTCTTCTTCCTGATTCAGCTGCGTCTTTCCACCCTTCCCATCTCCCCCTGCCTCCCCTGTCCATCCCATTAGTTACTCCTTTCTCCAGCTTGTGCTCTACCGAGACACTCGAGATGAGAAGAGCTAATGAGTTCAAGCACATGGCTGGTGCGTGCTGTTATCTGTGACTTCTTGTTCTGAAGAACATGCTTCTCCTCTCCCGGGATGCAAGCTAGTGAAGCCAAGGGTGGCCGCAAATGACTTGAGCAGCTCCTGTGTTGTTCCTGCGCTTGGGAGCTGTTGCGTTTCCCAAGGCCCTTGCCTTTGCCTGGAGGGCCACAGCAGAACAAGTTCATCCAGGCCAGAACCTGGAAACAAATCTACCTTGTGAAAGTGAAAGGGGTGGGTGGGTGGGTGGTGGGGGTCTCCCCCAAGGTGGAGCAGTGGCCTAGCATATGAGGGCACGGGTTGGATTCACAGCACCACAGGCCAGACAGACAAATAAACAACACAAACCAGCAAGGAAGAATATTCCCAACAGGTACATAAAGGGTGTACATGAAGGCATGAAGGGTGAGGTAGCAACCTCGGCCACGGATGGAGCTGCCCAGGATGGGCTGTGAGTTTAGATGCTCACTGCATATACTTGACTCATTGGAAAACTCTCTTTCTCATAGGTCCTAGCTGTGTCCTGTGGGAAACACATGGCAAATCTGCTTTCCTTCTTTCTTTCTTTCTTTCTTTCTTTCTCTTTCTTTCTTTCTTTCCTTCCTTCCTTCCTTCCTTCCTTCCTTCCTTCCTTCCTTCCTTCCTTTCTTTCTTTCTTTCTTTCTTTCTTTCTTTCTTTCTTTCTTTCTTTCTTTCTATAATTGGTGCCCATTAACTACCTCTTCAGCCTTTTCTCTTCAAGTGAAACTAGCCCAGTTCCTTTAACCGTTAAGTGTGTACCCTTACCCTCCTCTTTTTCTCGTGAAATATAATGTGCAAAAAGGGAAGTGCCCTAACCTACAGAAATAGCTTGACTAATAAGCATAAAAGCACCAGGCATAGAGGGCTAGGAGGTGAGTAGCTCTCTTCAGTGCTACCGCATGTGTCAGAAGAACCATGACGACCCTGGCTGTTGTGCAAATCTCTTATTGCTTTTCCTCAGAGATCTATAACTTACATTTTACACTCTTCATATATAGTATTTCTTTTTAGCTCGAGGAACTTTTTTATTTAGTTATTTTTTTTGCTTTTTTTATTGGTTATTTTATTTATTTACATTTCAAATGTTATCCCCCTTCCTAGTTTCCCCTCTGCAATCTCCCTGTCCCATCCCCCCTTACCTTGCTTTTATGAAGGTGCTCCCCTACCCACCCATCTACTCCCACCTTACCGTCCTGGCATTCCCCTACACTGGGGCATCAAGCCTTCACAGGACCAAGGGCCTCCGCTCCCATTGATGCCCAGCAAGACCATCTTCTGCTAAATATGCAGCTGGAGCCATGGGCCTCTCCATGTGTACTCTTTGGTTGATGGTTTAGTCACTGGGAGCTCTGGTGGGGGAGGGGGGCTCTGGTTGGTTGATATTGTTGTTCTTCCTATGGGGTTGCCAACCCCTTCAGCTTTTTCATTCCTTCCCCTAACTCCTCCACTGGGACCAGTGCTCAGTCCAATGGTTGGCTACAAGCATCTGCATCTGTATTGCTAAGGCTCTGGCAGAGCCTCTCAGGGGACAGCCACACTAGGCTTCTGTCAGCAAGCACTTCTTGGCATCAGCAATAGTATCTGGGTTCGGTGTCTGTACATGAGATGATCCCTAGATGGGGCCTAGATGTTATGAGTTCTACTCTAGTCTATTGCAACAAAGCAAACATCTCAAAGAAATGAAGTTGCTTGAGAGCTTGATTTTCCAGTGTTCATATGAAGAGTCTCTTCCCACTATGGTACAGTCTATTCTTCATGCAAGCAACAATGTGTCTAAACGACAACACACACAATTAAAGATACTTTAATTTATCCCAAATCCAAATCATTCCAAATCATCATTGGAGCCAATTTAAAAAAGGTGCCTTTAGGTTTGCCAAAAGCTGAGTGGTCAGAAACCTTGAATGTGGATAAGCAGTATCTGTAGAGTCTAGAGAAGCAAAGCATGATGAAATGATGAAACGAGGTGTGTCCATAGTCCTGTACAGATCTTAGTTCAGCTGGCGTTAAATCTTTATATGCTGTAAGTAGACTATTCTTTCTTCTTTACTTAACACACTATTCCTAAGTGCTGTGATGACAGCGTGTCCCTCAAAAGGCCAGGGGCTGGAACCTTGATTGTATCAAGAACTAGGTTGGCAGTGTGGCCTTGTGGGGGTGTATCTGGGTCAGAGGGTGGAGTCATGGTGGGCAGGTTAATGGCTCTGTTATAAGAGTCAGGAAGCTATCAGAGAGACTGCCCCTCCTTCTTCCCCCGGAGCCTCTAGCTCTTCTGTCTTCTCCCAAGAGCTGATACAGTTGGGGGCCTTTGCAAGGATCGTGAGGCTCCTAGACCAAGGACTTCCTGGACTCCAAAATTATAAGCCAACATAAACCTCCTTTCTTCATAAATTACCCGATCTTGGGGATTCTGTTATAACAATAAAAAACTGGACCAAGACATGAGATTCATCATGTTTATGCTTGCTCCTTTCTCTCAATGCAAGGCATGCTGCGTTTTATGCATTTTGATAATGATTTTGATGACATGCAGTAATATATTGGTGAATTCACAATAGGAATTTGTGTGTGTGTGTGTGTGTGTGTGTGTATGTGTGTGTGTGTGGGTGTGTTCCATTACTCACAGACTTTAAAATGGTTTGTAGAATGGGGGTGTGTGTCTCAGGATGGGCCCGTGTCCCTACTGTGCGCATGGTCACTTGCCTCAGTAGGGTACCCTCTTGGGAGCTGAATGCTCACTCACAGGGCGCTCACACCTCCCACTGTACCATCCTGTACCCGCAGGGTCCATGTCACACAGGGATGTGTATAACACCATCACTCAAGTGTGTGTGTGCTTATGCGATAGAGCTCAAGGTATGTTGCCAACTCAGCCCTTTCAGGACCCGTCTCCCTTGCAGATGAGTTAGCACCTTACACCTCGGCTTCCCAACAGCTGATGGCTGTGAGGAGCGAGGTAGCAGAGAGGCTTGGGCAGTGTGGACCACACTGGGACCACACTCTATGGCCGTTCCTTACTCTAGAGCACCCACCTGGAAGAGTCAGCTTGTCTACACCTAAGGCTCTTTCTCTTTTATCCTGTATCCTTTCCTTCTTTTCATACTCGATCCCTAGAAGCAAGCGGTCTACCAAGATAGCCCAGAGCTCTTTGCTAAGCACCCAGCCACTCCTGTGGCCCCTCCCTTGTCAACGTTTGGTGCTGATGGACTGAACATTTGGTTAGTCTGATGAGCACTTAATGTACTTCATAATGGATTTCTTTTCCTAGTTCAATATTTAAAACTAAACCTTAAGGTTGGCTAGCCACCTCGTACTTATGCTAACCTGGAGGAGACCTCGCTTCCATCCCTGGAACCCATCAAAATATAGAAGGAGAACTGACTCCATAAAGTTGTCCTCTGACCCACACACACAGACAGTGGTGTGGGCATCCCCCTCCCCCCCACCCCCCCACACCCCGCACCACCATGCACATGTGGAGACACAAAAATAATGACAACTAATTAAATGAAACCCTAGAATTAAATACATTAAAATTTTAAATTATTGGTGTATAATTTATACACAGCGAAGTGTTTCTCCTTTTGACGCGAGTTCGGGGATTTTTGACAGCTGTACGCCAGCAGACAGTTATCAGCACGGTTAAGGCACAGATTATTTACGTCACCCGAGTCTGCTCGCGGTCCCTAGTTCTTGCTCCATCACGGTTTCTTTGCTTCCTGTTGTGTTGTCTTCTCCAGATATTCAGTGGATGGATCCACTCAGAATATATACTCTTTGGTGTTTGCCTTCTTCCTCTTGGCCCAATACTTCTGAGAGTCATCTATGTTCTTGCATGTTTGGGGAGTTTCCTCTGTTTATTGCTGAGTATTATTTCATTGCATGAGTGCATCTCAGTTTCTCCAGCTCCTTGACAGGCACTTGGAACGATTCCATTGTTTGGCAATTAGGAGCAAAGCTTCTAGCACATATTTAATGAAAATCTTTTTTGTAGAGATAGACTTTCATTGCTCCTGGATAAATGTGTAGGCGTGGCATCATTGGGTCATAGGATAGGTGTAATTCTGACTATAAAAAATAAACCTGTCAACAGCTTAGCTATATGAATCTATATAAACCAATGTGCATGTGCCCACAGTATAACATGTAGAAAGGTGAACAAGAAGGGGTAAATATTACATAATGAGGAAGGATTCAGGTGAAGGACACATACGTTGTCAAAGAGGGCATAAAGCTAGTTACTTTTCTAGTGTGAACTCTGTCATGGAATTCTTATGTTTTGATGGCAGATAAAATATATAATTTTTTTGATAGTGAAAGTATAATGTGAGAATCTCTGCAGCTTCAGATGTTTAGAAGTGCACTGAGATCTGTAGACT
The DNA here is from genome assembly GCA_964023405.1 of Apodemus agrarius. Taxonomy (NCBI): domain Eukaryota; kingdom Metazoa; phylum Chordata; class Mammalia; order Rodentia; family Muridae; genus Apodemus; species Apodemus agrarius. Next base: position 19,958,073 of record OZ030023.1, on the reverse strand, counting down.
TTGAGTCTGGTCAGTCTCTGAGTGATGCTTTTTAGTCACAGGTCCATTATAACAAAATTTTAATTTAAAATTTGAAAAGAAAAACATTGTCATGAATTGAGGTAAGCAAAAAAAATATTTAGAAAACACAAAGCTCGATCCACTCAAAAGACTCATAAATTTTAAATTCAGAAAATTTCATTAAAAGGCATTTTTTAAGAAAATAAATAACCAACTCATATCCTGAAAGAAAATATTAGTGGACTATACCTGTTGAAAAGCGTGTAACCAGAATAAAGAACTCTCAAAATTCCATTATATATAAATAAATAGACTTAAAAAGATTTAATAGACATTTCATAAAAAAGATATACAACCTTCAATATGCATTCAAAATGATACGTAAGAGCATTAGTCAAAACTTTGCATTACTTAACTGTAAATTAAAATATAAGCCACCACAGCACACAGTAGGATTGGTGAAACGTTTAAAGACGGAATGCCTTGTGCTTTGGCAAGAATATAAAGGAGCCAAAACTCCCACAGGCTGTTGCTGTGTCAAATGTGAAAATGCAGAAACCACCGTGGAAGACTGTTGACAGGTTTATATTTTATAGTCAGAATTACACCTACCCTATGACCCAATGATGCCACGCCTACACATTTATCCAGGAGCAATGAAAGTCTATCTCTACAAAAGAGATTTTCATCAAGTGTGTGCTAGAAGCTTTGCTCATAATTGCCAAACAATGGAATCGTTCCAAGTGCCTGTCAAGGAGTTGATGGATAAACTGAGATTTATTCATGCAGTGAAATAGTATTCAGCAATAAAGAGGGGGAATTCCGTGTGTGTGTGTGTGTGTGTGTGTGTGTGTGTGTATACATACATATTTATGCATATATGTATACATATATATCTATATATGTGTGCATATACATATATGTGTATATATACACACTAAGATATATAGATATGTATATACACTAAGATATATAGATAGATATATACAGATATATACGTATACACACATATACATATATGTATGTGTATATACTGAGTTTATATATATGTATATATACATATATGTATATTTATACGTGTGTGTATATATATACATACATATATATGCATATATATATATATATATATATATATATATATATAGAGAGAGAGAGAGAGAGAGAGAGAGAGCTGATGAGGAGCTTGCCAGCACAGGAAGCTCAAGAAGAAGGAAAGAAGGAGAACTTAAGTAAGGGTGCTTTGGTTCCTCCAAGAAAGGAAACAAAATACTCACAGGAGCAATAAGGGAGACAAAATGTGGAGGAGGGGCTGAAGTAAAGGCCACCCAGAGACTGACCTACCTGGGATTCATCCTATAAACAGACAACAAACCCCGACACTACTAAGGAAAACAAGAAGTGCATACCAAAAGGAACATGCCATGGTTGTCTCCGGAGGGGCCCTGCCAGAGCCTACAAATACAGAGGCAGAAGTTAGCAACCAACTATTGGACTGGGCATGGGGTCCCCAATGGAGGAGCTGGAGGAAGGTCTGGAGGAGCTGAAGGGGCTCACAGCCCCATGGGAGGAACAATGATTTCGGCCACCCAGATGCCCCAAGATTCCCAGGGACTGAACCATCAACCAAGGGGCGCACATGGTTCCAGCCAAAAATGTGGCAGAGGAAGGCCTTGTTGGGTATCAGTGGGAGGAATGGTCCTTGGTCAGGTAAAGTCTCAATAGAGGCCCCAACAAAGGGAAACCGTGGGGGGGGGAGGTGGGAGTGTGTCGGGTGAAGGGGCATATACGTGGGGGCAGTGAGGGAGGAGGGGCTGGAGGTCTTTGGGGAGGGGGGAAATTGGGAAAGGTTTTACCATTGGCAATGTAAATGAAGATGATTCAATAAAAATAAAAAATCAAAATTCCACTAGATATAAACAACTAGACTTAAAAAGATTTAATAGACACTTCATAAGAACTTTGATATACATTGTGTGTGTGTGTGTGTGTGTGTGTGTGTGTGTACAAACATACTTATGGGAATATGGGATAGAATATACTTGCAGAAAGTTTATAGTTTTACATTTTCATCACAATTTTGATTCATTGTATTACTCAGAGTTTTCTAGAGAAACAGCTGGTAGATTGAATATCTATTTGCGATTAATCAGAGTGGCTTACAGTTATTGGTCACTATTTTAACAATAACCTCTCTTGATGGAAAGTCCAAGAATCTAGTAGTAACTTTGTCCATGAGACTGGAGTCTTTGCTGGTCATTGGTATACCTGGAATCGGGACTAAATGGGCTTTGATGCCAGTGAAGGGGTGGATATGCCAGCCAGAGTGAAGGCAAGCTGGCAGAGAGGAAGCCTCTTCCCTGTCCTTTATATGGGCTGCCACCAGAAGGTGTGGTCCAGATTTACGGTACATCTTCCCACCTCAAATGATCCAGATTTAGGATGGATCTTCCTACCTGAAATGATGTGATCAAGAAAAAACAAACAAACAAACAAACAAACAAACAACAACAACAACAACAACAACAAAACCCTCACATGCATTCTTAGCCACTTGAGTTTTAGTTAATTCCAGAAGTAGTCAGGCTGACAACCAAGAATGATCATCAGGCTTATATTTTAATGTATGACGAGAGCAAGTTCTTTCTGCAAGTGTATTCGCCATACAGCCTTTCTCTTTTGTGCTGTGCTAAGACTTTTCCCACTTCTCATAGGCCTTCTTTATGATTGGTCCGTAGGAATGTTTGTATATTCTGCAGTATCTCCTTGATTTCACTCAGACTCCTCCGAATCTTGTACTTTGTCTTTGTGGTACCATTTGATGAATAGAGTTTCTTCACTTTAAGGAATTATAAATAATGCTTTATTTCCTCTTGATCATGTTTAAACTTCTTAGGATTTGTTAAATTTCCAGTACCTGCAGGTCGGGGTTTTTCCCAAGAGTTAGTAATGTCTGAGCATATTTCTCTCCTCTGTTTAGATAGTATCTTTATCTGTGTAGCCCAGGTTGGCCTTGGACTCATAATCATGCCTTATCCTCCCAAGTGGGGTCTGCATGTATCTCACCAGACACACTGCTATATTTTTTAAAGTTCTATCCTTTCTCTCTTTGCCTTCTGGAATTCTAAATACATGTTAGCATGTTCAATATCAGGTTATTGAAATCTGTTCCTTTCTTGTTTCTTTCTAACACATATATATATACACTATATACTATATACTACATACTATATACTATATATGTATGTGTGTGCATGCACATGTGTGAAGGACTAAGGTAGACCTCTACCCTTGCACTTGGATAGAAAGCAGTGTGAATCATAGAATACACTTGGATAGAGCACTCCAGCGGTTTTCTTCATTTCATGTTGACTCTTTACTACTCTGTGACTGCTTTCCTTCTCTGCCCACTGTTAGTGCCTCCAAATCACTGGGTTTGTAAAATGTATGTTAATTTATGGTAATATTAGAGCAATACAAACAAACTACTGTGTCTTATCCTACAGTAGTATCTACCACTTCCTAGGATATCCAATTTTGCTGAAAAATTCTAATAATCCATGGATTCTCATATGTACAGTGTTTGTCCACAATCACGGCATTATTTCTTCTTTTTAACTCACCCCTCCCATCTATGTGGTTTGTTTCTCTCTGGTCTGACACCTCTAGATCACTGTTGAAAAAAAGTGGCTATAGAAGAAATTCTTATCTGCTTCATCCCTCCATCGTTGCTGTGGTTTTAATTGGCTCGCTGTGGTGATTAAACATGTTTGTCAACTTGTCTAGATCTTGAATCCACTAACAGGCAAGCGTCCGGGGACATAGCATTGAGGGATTTTCTTGGGCAGGCTACTTGAAGTGGGGAGGACCCCTCCCCCCATGGGAGTACCACTTTCTGGTAGCAGCTCAGGTCAAAAGAGGTCCAAGAGAGAATCGTTGCTTTTGCCCCCGGCCTTTGCTCTCACTGGCAAGTTCATCTGCCATGTTGCAGTTGCTGCTGGATTCCTTCACTTATGTCAAAACCCAGCTTCTGGTCTTCTCACATGGACTGAAGACTGGTGACTCGGTAGGAATCTACAGGCCTCAAACACCAGATTGGAGGTGCTGAAATAATCATCGTCTTACACTGAGTAGCATCTCCAATGTGAGACAGATTGTGTTGGACCACTTAGAACCTATCGTGTAAGCCAATACACTAAACCCCATTTCATTAGCTCTGTTTCTCTAAGAAAAAAACAAACAAACTTAGACTAATGCAGATTGGTTCCCACCCCTGCCCCATGACGTGTTACCCTCTCGTCCTTACCAGACATTGTTTGTGGGACCAGCAAAGCCCTCTCCTGAAAAGGATACCAAGCAAGACAATGTTGATGTCCTTCAGTGACCATCTTTGCCTCCTGGCTAGGCAAGGCCCCCTAGGGGTGAGGTAACAAGTGTGGTCCACGAGGGGTTGTGCTGTACCACTGAAGAACGTAGTGAGTTTTCTAATTCATTCAAGCAGAAGTCTGGGGACTATGTGCGGAAATGGACTTTAAGGATGCAGGATATTGGCAGAAAAAAAAACATAAGAGGATCAGTCTGAGTTTATTGATATAGGACCATTGAGTAGAGAGTCTAGTTTTTAAATTTATTTATTTATTTATTTATTTACATTTCAAGTGTTATCCCCTTACCCGGTCCCCACCCCACCCCCACAACCCCCTACCCCCACTAAGAAAGGCTTGCTGAAAGGAGCCTGATAAAGCTGTCTCCTGAGAGGCCTTGCTGAAACCTTACAAATACAGAGTAGGATGCTCACGGCCAATCATTGCACTGAGTGCGGGGTCCCCAGTGGAGGAGTTAGAGAAAGGACTGAAGGAGCTGAAGGGGTTTGCAAACCCCATAGGAAGAACAACAATATCAACCAACCAGAGCTCCCAAGACCAAAGTGTGGGTACTTCGGTCCTTCTTAGAAAGGGGAACAAAATACTCATGGGAGCAAATACAGAGACAGAGTGCAGAGCAGAGACTGAAGGAAAGGCCATCCAGAGACTGCCCCACCTGGAGAGTCTAGGTTTGATGTTATAACTCACATAGTTAACAAAGGTGCAAAGAGGTCATTCTACTGACTGGCCAACACATAGCTCAAAGGATGACCTAAGGTGAACTAAGCTGGAGGTGCTCCATCTCCCTTGGCTTAATGTTGATGGGGGAATTTTAAAGTTCGGACAAATTGGAAAGCTTGACTTGCGTTTACTACGTTAACCCTCCTTTTATACAATGGAAGGGCCTGAACTACACCCTTCACTAACGCATAAACCGGTGAGAGGGCCACCGGCATAATGGAAGAGCTCTGTCTTTGTTGTCCTTGTGCTAGACCTTAGGGTGGAGGTGCAGCTGCTCATTTGTATGAATTAAATGCAGGTGTTCTAATTGGATCCCGGAGTCACAAGGGGCCAAGTGGTAGCACTGAATCACCAAAGGCAAGGTTCTTACCGTAATGGACACTGTAGCCAATGTAATATTTATAATAGTTTGAATTGTGTAGACCTTGGGCCCTGGTTAGTAATCATGGTGTTCCCAGTGATGAAACAGATAGGAAGCCTACTAAGTTCTTGCTTGATATGCATAAGCATAAACATGTAGAGCAAGTTAATGAAAGGCTGCCTTGAAATGCAGCAAACGAGACTCAAGCGAATTTCCAGACTCGAGCCAGTTTAACAACCCATTTAATGAAGTGAAGGCCAAGGCCAGGTGTCCTTAGGAAAGATCCTGTTACAACACTGAAGTTTTACTACGAATCTGTCTTTCATACTTCCCCACCTATTGATTTTTTCCCCATCCCTCCCCAAAAGGTTCTATGTTCTTTTATCAAGATTACTTTATTGAGGAAAAGGAAATAATCAGACCTTTCAGGGGGCTACTAGAAACTAATTCTGAATTGACATGGATTCCAGGAGACTCACAAAAAACCGCTATGGCCCTCCAGCTAAAGGGACAGCATATAGAGGTCAGATGATCTATGGAGTTTTAGTCAAAGTCTGACTCACAGTGGCTCTGGCGGGTCCCCAAACTCATCCTCTGGCCACTTCCTTAGTCCCAGAACACATAATTGGGAAGAATGCCCGTGATAGTCCCCTAACTGATGGATTGAGGAGGAAAATAGAGGCCATTTGAGCAGCTTCTAACAGGGAACATAGTGAACCCAGACCAGTATCACCTCTCTAGAAGGGTTACAGAAATTGGCATCACCATCACGGAATAGGGAGGGTTAGTGATTCCCACCCTTAACACTCTTGAACTGTTCTATGTGGTCTGTGCAGAGCACTGATAGATCAGGAGAATGACAGTTGATTATCACAAGCCTAATCAAGGGATGACTGATTGCAGCTTCAATACCACGCGGTTTCCTTACTTGAGCAGATTAACACATCTCCCAGTATGCAGCTATTGATCTTGCAAATGCTTTCTCTTAGTTCTTGCTCAGAAAGACTGCAAAAGGAAGTTGCCCTTAACTGGCAAGGCCACCGGTGCACCTTTATTAGTCTATCTCAAGGGTACATTAATTCTCTAGCCAGTGTCAGAACTTGGTTCACAAGGGACCTCGATTGTGTTTCTTCCACAGAGTACCATGTTGGTCCATTATATGGAAGACTTAATGCTGATTGGGTCAAATAAGCAAGAGACAGCAACCACGTTGGATTTGTTGGTAAGACACATACACATCAGAGAATAAGAAATAAATCCAATTAAAATTCAAAGGCCCTTTACCTTAGTAAAATTTCTAATAGTCCAGAGCATATAGAAAGATTACCTCCTTTTTCTGAAATCTTTTTTTATTGAAAATGGATTTTCATACAATACAGCCTGATTAATTTTCCCACTCTCAGCTCGTCCCAGTTCCCCTCCCTGTCCCCTCCCATCCAGATCCATCCCCTTTCTCTCTGTCATTAGAAAACAAATAGGGGTCTAAGAGATGAAAATAAAATAAGATAAAATAAAAACAAACATAGAAGAATAAGAAAAAATAAACAAACAGAAGGAGAAGATCCAAAGGTACAAGGAAAACAGATATAGATGCAGAGACCCGCTCATTCACACACTCAGAAATCCCAGAAAAACACCAAACCAGAAGCCATAATATATACTATGGGAATCAGTAGTATAACAAGAAAGTATCAAAGAAAAGAAGAAGAGGAAGAGGAGGATGATGAGGAGAAGGAAGAAGATTATGATGATGATATAATTTAAAAGAGGGAACCGCCTAACATAACTTTATGAGACAATGTTGTGTTTGTTTTGTGTTGACCACTTATTTATTGCTGAGCATGTGGCCTATCCTTAAGGGTTATTTGTTTCTCCAGTGAGACTCTATTGGAGAAATCTGACTTTTCCTTTGCAAGTGGTTATCAATCAGAGACCACTTCTGGATTAGGGAGTCATTTCAGCCTTAGGATCCCGTGTGGTACAGACCTGTGTAGGTCCTGTGCCTGCTGCTTCAGTCCCTGTGAGTTCATGTGTGTGTTAGTTTTGATTTGTCTGGGAGGCCTTACCTCCTTGGTGCCCTCCATCTCCTCTGGCTCTTAGACTCTTTCTACATTCTCTTCCTCTGGCTTCCCGGGGCCCCGAGGGGAGGGATTTGATGGAGACATCCTGTTTTAGGGCTGAGTATTATGAGGTCTCTCACTTTCTGCATATCATCTGGCTGTGGATCTCTGTACTCTGTGGATCTGCTTCTCTGATAGGAAGAGGCTTCTCTGATGACGTCTGGGCAAGGCGCTGATCTATGAGTGTAGCAGAATGGCATTAGGGGCCATTTTATTACTGTGTTCCTTTAGTGGAATGCTAATATTTTGTTTTACCCTAGATCCCTGAGCCACCTAGTCTCTTGCTGCTTAAATTTGGCATTATTATTATTATTATTATTATTATTATTAATTATTTATGGGTTTCCCTCTCTACTTTTGTTATTTAGCAATATCTCAAACATTTGATTTTTACCAATAAAGACTCAGGAGCTAGATGCTGGGGTGAAAGCCTACTAGCTCAGAAAGGCAGAGAAAGCACCCACCTGACCTTCCTTTTCAGCTGATGTCCCACCATCAATCCCTTCTCTCACACATGCTCAAAAAAACCCTCCTTCAAACTGAATGACTCTCCTTTCTACTTCCTGTGTGTCTCTCTGACTCTATCTGTCGCCTCCCCCATTCCCTCTTAATCTCTCTGTTTTTTTTCTTAATAATCCTATGTTCATTTTCTGTCAACTGGACGTTGGCTCCACCTCTGGACCTATGGTTGACTTTATTAATCCTGTTAGCAATATTCAAGGGAAAGGTGTATGCTAAGGCCGAGGCACACCACAACTGACAACGTGTAAATAGCCCTTGGGTTCACAGTGTGATCACATACCCTGTAACAATCAAAGAATGCTTTCCCCCACATCTATTGTAATTGAAAGTTGTGCTGGGCATAGATGTCTAGGCTGGCATCTGTGGTGTCTTGGAGTCTGTAGGGCTTCTATCCAGGTCTTTCTTGCTTTTAGACTCTCAATTGAGAAGTCAGGTGTCATTATGTTAGGTATGCCTTGATATTATTTGGTTTTATTCTCTTGCACCTATTGGTATTTCTGTCTTTGTACTGTACATTTAGTGTTTTGATTATCATATGCTGAGAGGAACTTTTTTCTGGCCCAGTCTGTTTGGTGTTCTGTATGCTTGTACCTTGGCATACACCTTCTTTAGGATAGAGAAATTTTCTTCTATGATTCTGTTGAGAATATTTTCTATGGCTTTTGCTTTGGTTTCTTCTCCCTCCCTTCCTTTTATTTGTAGGTTTAGTTTTTACATAGCATCCAAGATTTTCCTGGATTTTTTTTTTATGCCTGGAGTCTTTTAGATTTAACATTTTCTTTGACCAGTTCATCTTGTCTTCATTGCCTGAGATTTTCTCTTCCATCTCTTGAATTCTGGTGTTGATGTTTGGCTCTGAGGTTCATGTTGGAATTCCTAATTTTTTTTTTACATTTCCAGATTTTCTTCAGTTTGTGTTTTTTTATTGATTTTATTTTCATATTAAGGTCTTGAACTGTTTTAGTCATTTCTTTTCATTGTGTTTTCATAGATTTCTTTAAGAGATTTATTAATTTCTTCTTTTTTAATTTTTATTACATTTCATATGTCCCATAAGTCCTCTTCCCCCCACCCCCCATTCCCTAATCACCTCCCCTCCCCACCATTTCTCTGTTTTGGTACTCTCCTACAAAACTGGATTTAGTCTTTTCTGGACCAGGGTCCTTTCCATCCTTTTTCTTGGGAATCTTTTGCTTAGCTAATTGTGCCTTGAGTATTCAGAGCTTCTGGGCTCATTATTATCCACTTATCAGTGATTGTAATTCATGTGTATTCTTTTGTGATTGGGTTAACTCACTTAGGATGATATTTTCCAGATCCAACCATTTGCCTACAAATTACATGAATTCATTATTTTAATTGCTGAGTAGTATTCCATTGTATAAACATACCACATTTTCTGTATCCATTCCTCCGTTGAGGGACATCTGGGTTCTTTCCAGCTTCTGGCTATTATAAATAAGGCTGCTATGAACATAGTGGAGCATGTGTCTTTATTGCATGCAGGGGAATCCTCTGGGTATATGCCCAGGAGTGGTATGACAGGGTCCTCTGGAAGTGTCATGCCCAATTTTCTGAGGCACTGCCATACTGATTTCCAGAGCAGTTGTACCATCTTGCAATCCCACCAACAATGGAGGAGTGTTCCTCTTTCTCCACATCCTCTCCAGCACCTGTCTCTTGAGTTTTTAAATCTTAGCCATTCTGACTGGTGTGAGGTGGAATTTCAGGGTTGTTTTGATTTGCATTTCCCTGATGACTAATGATGTTGAACATCTCTTAAGGTGCTTCTCAGCCATCCGAATTTCTTCTGGTGAAAATTCTTTATTTCTTCTTTAAGGACCCCTATTATATTCATAAAGGCAATCTTAAAACTCCTTATCTTGTGCTTCAGCTATATCAAATTTCTCAGGGGTTATTTGGGCTCCAGTGGAGACATTCCATTCTCACTGTTATTGATTGTGTTTTTACCCTGACATCTGGGCATCTGGGTTTGGGACTATTGTAATTCTACGAGCTAATATTCAATCTTGTGTTTGTTGCATGTATGTTTTGCTCATTGGTCTCTGTTGTTCTCTCTGGTTCTTAGGAGGGTTTGGGGATGTGTGTTGCTTGGTAGGACATTCTTTGGGGATCTTGTCAGGTGTGGCCATTGGGGATTCTGGATAGAACATGTTTCTAGGTATTGGGAGCTGAAACTTAGGAATGAAGATCATTTAGAAAGGTGGAGTGCCAAAGTGGTTCACAGAAGGGAGGAAAGTGGAGTGTTCCACCAGGATCTGCTTAGTCTTCTGGGAATGGGGGCAGAGAGCGAAGAGAGGCCATATCAGCTAGTCTTCCATAGAGCTGGGGATGAGACTGGGGGACTGAACTTGAAGGAGAGGAGAGTGAAGGTCTGAACCTTACTTACCTGCCTTGCTGGTCTACTTACTTCTCTAGTAGGCTTGGCTGCCAGGTCCCAGGGAATGCCAGCTGCTGTTGGGGTCTGGGATGCTGGGACGAGTTGGGAGGAAGGCTGATGGGTTCGGCTTGTGTTCACACTGGTATTCTGTGCGGCATCTCTTTTGCAGCTCAGTTCATCAACTGCCTTTCCAGAGCCCACCACCCTCAGCTGTGCATCTCCCTCGCCCTTTTGTGGGTGATACGTGATCCACTGGAGTTGGGGGGCGGGGAGGAAGTAGGAACTGTAGAAGGTGGTCTGCTATCGAGATGGGGGTCTCCTCTTCTTAGCTCTGTAGCAAATCCAACTGAGGGGGTTGGATTTTGAGGAGAGGAGGAAGAGGCAAAGATCTGTAGTAGCCTAGATACTTCTCTGGCTGGTGTGGCTTGTGTCTTGCCTGGGAGTTAGAAGTATTATTTCTAATACTGGTGGAAGATAAATTGTTGTATCTTCCCATCCCATCATCATGGAAAAAGCACAAAACTTAGTTGGTAAATTTGAACTTTGGAGGCAGCACATTCTTCCCTTGGGCATGCTACTCTAGCCCATATACCAAACTGAGCAGAAAATCCCAATTTAGAATGAGGCCCAGAACAGGAGAAGGTTCTTCAACAGGTCCAGGCTGCTGTGTTGACTGTTAACCACTTGTACCATATGAGCCAGCAGATTCATGATCCTTGAGGTGTCAGTGGCAGAAAGGGATGCCATCTGGAGTCATTGGCAGGACTCTATAGGCAAATCACAGAAACCCTTCGGATTTTAAAGCAAGGGTCTTCTCTATCTTCACACAACTATTCTCTATTTGACAGAGAGTTACTGACAAGCTATTGGGTCTTAGTAGAAACAGAATGTTTGATGATGAACCCACTAGTTACCATGTGACCTAAGCTGCTTGTCATGAGTTAGGTGTTCTTTAACCCACAAGGCTATAGATGTGGATTATCAGATGGGAGAGGTATATATGTGACAGCACTCAAGAAGGTCTTTAAGATGCAAGTTCAATGAAGTTACCAAAATCTCTATGGCTCCTAGCCCGGCTAAAAGGCTTTCTGTGCTCAAGCGTGCTTGCATTCATTCTCTGCTTTCTGTTCTCGATCGTGGAGGTGTCGTCACTAGTTGATTCAAGTTTCTGCTGACTCATTTTCCCTATAACAGTTGACCATCACCTGGGTTTGTGAGCCAAATAAGTCTTTTTCTCCCCTTGGTTGCTTTTGTCAGGGTGTTTTATCAGCATACCCGGGGAAAAACTAATGTGCAGTGTTCTCTAAAGACACACGTGGCGACGGCTTGGTTTCAGAGAGGTGATGCTCATTCTGCACGTGTTCTTGTCTTCATATGTCACCCTAACCAGAGGCTAAACCAAGAAGCCACTCGATTTCGGACTTGAACCTCCCAAACTGTGAGTCAAATTGGTCTTTTATGTGTATAAACCTAGTTCCTTAGGTGTTTTATTGCGCCCAAGCAAAGCTGACTGATACAGCTATATTCTGTGCAATTTTTAAATAAACCGTCGTACCAAGCCAATTACTTCTATTTCTTGGCACCAAAAGTATTTCAAAAATTATGAATTGTCATTAATTTTGTCAAGTACTTTTTACTTCATGTATTAAAACGTTGAATGATGTTTTATTTGATATATTAATGTGTTGAATTACGCTAATTAATTTTCTAACATTTGATCAACATTGTAGTCTTGGAACACTTCCAATTTGGTAAGATTTATTATCCTTCTTTTTAATATATTACTAGATTCATGTAGGTAACATTTTGATTAGTACTTTTTTTTTTTTCCTAGTAGAGGGGAGGAATCAACTTTTATTGAAGATCTACAAAGAGCTTGGGATATCGCGTGTGCTAATTAATTTCATTCCAGGATTGTTCTTTGAAGAAGATGTTTTTGTTTTATTTTAATTTAATTAGCATACAAAGTAACAGGTTCCCCCTTGGCATTTTCACACATATTTGATTTTGCTTGACCAGCAACTTGACTCCCCGTTCCCGATTCTGCTTGTACCTTTCCACCCCCACCCTTCCCCCACCCCCACCATATCATAGATGTTCTCTTTCCTTCCCCATCACCATTTCTTAAAGGCTCCTGTTTAGGATTTTTTTAATCAATGTTTAGGAGATGGGTAGGATTATAGCACTGTTTGTAGCCTGCTTGCTGAGTGACGTTTATGCTCAGTTCCTGTAGTGAGGAAGAGAGGGGATAGAATTGGAGTGACTTCCTCCTCACCTCATTGGATGCCCATTTGTCAAGCCATTTGGCCTTGTGGATGTAATGTATTAGAGGGAGATTTTGACTTCTGATTCAGTTTATATAATGATCGGAGCATACCAAATTTTTTTCCCCATAAGTTTTAGGATTTGTTTGCTCTCGTTACTGGGCTCTTCCCTTTTATTTCCAAGTGCATCCTTGTACTTTGCTGTCAGGCCAGCGCTGGGACTCCACGACTCATCTCTTCTGCTCTCTGTCGCTTTCTGAAAGATAACAAGGGGCTGCTCACCGAGAGCATTGCACCCAGGAGGCAGCAATTAGTTTTATCCTTCAGCTTCTTTCAGCTTCCCTAGAACCAGCCTCCCCCACGCCCTCCACCCCCGCCTCTTCAGAGATGTCACGGGCCTCTTCTGAGCTCTGGAGTCTCAGCTTTTCCATTCTTAAGATCTCTAGCCCTAGTCTGCCGTCAGTGATGAGGATTCAGATTCGTAGAACTCTGACTCCAAGCTTTTCAGTTGGAGAGTGTCAACTGTTTCTTTGCCTTCCGGCCCTAGCTGTGTCTGGTCATTGCCTCTATGACAGCCAGGTACTTTTCCTTGTACTCTGAGAGTCATTTGTCCACATCAACATTTTCCTGATGCTGTACCCACTTAGTCCTTTTCCTGCCTTGAACACTGATAGAATACTTGGTAATAGAGTCACGAGAAAAAGGCCTTTCCCATGTCTAGGTTGGATTTAGTTTTTCCCTAGCATGAACTCATACAGAACTCCTTGCTGATGGCAAGGGGGTTGTATATTGGTGCTGCACACTAACCCAGTAGGAATAGGATAATCTGTCATCTATGGTTGCATGTAGTAAAGTACATATTGTACCAATGCCCGAGGAGGACACTGTGATTGAATAATGTGGCAGTAATTAAAATGGCACGGACAAGTGTGGTTGAGACCAATGGCGACTTCCATTTACACTAGAGAATTTATAGCAGATAATGACAAGTACAGCTTCAACCAGACACTGTATTTCTATGAGATGTTCTTTCTGTTGTATAGGGCTTATCTTGATGAAAATTAGATCTGGAATTTGGCTGTGCGAATTGCAGAATCGTAACATAATTTGAAGGCAACAGCCACGTTGGATCTGCTGCTTGGCCTTTTGAAATTCAGATTTTTGAACTCTTTAGTCTTTCTAAGCCCCCCCCCACCCTTACTCTTAGAAGCAATCTCATCTTATAAGGCTAATGAGACAGTTTTGCTTTTTGGGGACGTAATAATAACCACACTGGGCAGATGCCTTGCAAGAGGATGTTGTCAATTTCCTCAAGCTTTTGATCCGATTTAGAAATGATATAGAAATGATTGCTCATTTGCATTAGCATACATCTGGTGGCATGCTTGTGGGGATGGATTCTATGGGAGTAAAAGTGAGAAGGGCAGAATGTAAAATGCATCAAGGTTAGTTGATTTGGCCCCTGTACCACCAGAGATGATGCTTCTGATGTTGGAGGTGGTTCTGCAAATACTTGCTATTGAATGAAACGTTGGTCCCACAGTAGCCCCAAGTGACTGACGAGATAGGATTTTTGGGACAGATAACTATTAGCAAATTGCTCATTCTTCTTCACACTCTTACCCCGGGCTTACTGCAGCCTCGGGGAAGCCCTGGAAGCCATTTCTTTTTATTAAGGGGAAGATGAGGAGTTACACTAGCATCCTTGAAGTGTTACAGTAGCTTTCTGTGGGCATGAGCGAACATGTGTTCACCAGGCGTTCTGCCCTCTGCTTCCCATGAGGACGTGAGGAGTGGTACCCGAGTATCTCTATAAACAGTCAGAGACAATTACTGTAATGGACAGGAGAGATAAAAGAATGGGAGAAATTAAACAAAAACAAAAACAAAAAAGCAAACCCAGGAAAGACAAAGAAGAGAAAAGGGGAAAATTAGCAAGCTTGGATGACTAGCATTGACCACAGCACAGAGGTGGCTCTGTAAGCTAAGACAGGGAGCGAGGAGAGAGGAAAATGTGTGTTCCGGTGTTCTCACCAGTTCCACCTCCCCAGGGTCCCTTCTTCCCCGTGTGCCATCATTTCTCTAGGTTTATGTTATAAACACTCAGACACACACTTAACTTTAAATTCCAGCTCTTCACATAAAAGAAAACATGCAGTGTTTGTCTCCTGGAGTCCGATTTATTCCACTTCACACACTAACTTCCGGTGTAGGGGTTTCATTTTTGAGAGGACAAGTTTCCTGTCTCTCTTGGAGTAAAGTGTGGTGTGGTCACTGCATTCTATTTCTAGCCCGTGAGGTGGAAGTGGATATGCAGATGTCCAAAATGGAGGTGACTCTGACTCCTCCTCTTCCTTCTCTTCCTCCTTCTCTTTCTCCTCCTATTCTTCCTTCTCTTCTTCTTCCTCCTCCTCCTCCTTTTCCTTTTTCGGTATGCATGCATGCATGCATGTGTGTGGGTACATGCGTATGTGTGGGTACACTAGATATTGACATTAGGTGTCTTCCTTGACACTTTCTACACTGTAGTTCGAGGCAGGGCCTCTCACTTGAAGCCAGCACTATCTATGACTTGATTCCAGGGGATTCCTTGTCTCTGTCTCCCAGGTGCTTGGATCATGGGTCACTGTACCTACCCGGCATGTATGTGGGTCCTGGAGATCTAAAGTCAGGAGTTCACACGTATATGTCAAGTGTAATGGAGTCATTTCTGCAGATCCCCTTCTCAGACTCCTTGGAGGAACCTGATCGCCTTGGAGGTCCCCACCAGTCTCTCTATCTTTTCTCTTCATGGTCATTAACATAGACCGAGTGGCTTCAACTCTACAGGCGTCATCTTAGACCTCTATTGACTAGGGCAATGAAGGACAAAGAACGAATCTTCCGTTTGGCTGAAAATGGAACCGCAGATGAGCATTTCTCGAGATGACAGTTAAAAAGGTCCGGTAGAGGAAGCAATAGGCAGGAGTACAGAGGACACTTAGCGAATAGTGGGAGGCCATCCCCAGCAACTCCAGGTGACAGAAAACATGCCTAACCACATAATGTTTTTAAAAACGCCAGACCTTTCCCTTGAGATATATTTGAGAAGTTGGGAAGATTATACAGTAGGAAAAGAAGAAGAAGAAATAAACTTGAAACATTTCTCAGACATTGTCAATCTGGGACTTGAACCCACACCCTTTATTCTTGACCTGAGCCCATGCTTTGTCCATAGAAAATATAAGAGACATGTGTGGATCCGGAGGGTGCAGGTAGTGGTTGGACCTTTCCTAAATGGCATCATGTGATCTAATTCTAGGGACAGATGTCTTTCTGAAAATGCCCAGAATGCCTAGCGAGGTGTTAGGACCCAAGTTCAAGTCCCAGAATTGAAGTCAAAACCCAGGCTTGGTGATCTGCTGTTGTAATACCGTCTCTGGACTGAGGGAGGCCAGCAGAGCCCTGGGGGCTCACTGGCCAGCCAGCCTAGCAAACTCTGGGTCTCAAAAGGCGAGGTGGATGGCTCCTTTGGACTTGTATACACAATATGCTCACAGAAAAACCACTGGTATGGCTGTCCTGTATAGTATCTAGAGGAGGGAGAGAGAATCAAAGGAATTCAAAGTCCTTTGTGAAAGTGGCCAGCTGGCTCCTGAGCCCTGCGATCCTATTGTTTTGTCTCCTGAAAGGCAAGATTTTCAAGCTTTGATTTCAGCTTGCCCAGGCCAGGTTATGCCAGCTGAGTGAATTCTGCACCTAAGAGGCGACCCTTGCCAGTTCTCTGTTGTTATCTTCTTGGTTCACAGAAAATCTGAAGGAATCAGGCCTGGAGGGCTACCCAGGAGCTACTGGCAGACTGCCTCGCATTCGTCTTTATTCTTTCTGTGGTTGTGCTTTCATTCATAGGGTGGCTGTGCTCAGCCGTGGACTTCCCTGTCTCCCCTGAGCTCCGACACTTCTAATGTCCTTCCCGCTGTACCCTTCGCGATCCTGTGGATCCGCCTTTGATGTAAAACACGCTTGACCTATTTACTTCCTTGTCAATGAGTAATGTAAGCCCTCGAAGGACCAGGCTTTTATCTATCTGCCTTGTGCACTGCTCTTTCCCTAAGTGCCAAGGACAAAGCCTGACACACAGTTGGACACTCGATATCTATTTGATTACTGAATAAATGAACACCTTTCAGTTTGCAGCTGTCTATTAGCAAAACAGACTAATAAGGCCATCTGTATTTAACACGGGGATGCTTCAAGCTTCTATTCTCAGATTATGCAAAGGACTTTCTGGCTCTTTCTCTATCTCAATTTCATACTCAGTCCTTCCTTTTCCTTTTCCTTCCTTCCTTCCTCCCTCCCTGCCTGCCTCCCTTCTTCCCTCCCCTCCCTCCCTCCACCATCTTTCTTTCCTTTCTTGACATGCTCCTATGTAGCCCAGGCTGGCTGTGAACTCTCTATATCGCTGAATTTGACCTTCTGATCCCTCCTTCAGCTCCTAGGCGCTATGATTACAGGCACATGACACTGTATCCAGCTCGTGCTGTGTTGCCTCGAGCAGGCCAGGCAAGCATTCCATCACTGAGCTGCATGCCCCACACCTGAAAACTGCTTTATTTCTGTTCTTTCAGAAATGATAGAATTTGTGTCACAAACTCAAAGAGGGAGGTAAGGAACACAGTCTTTGCAACGTGGGCGAGTGTGGTGGCAGTAACACAGAGCAGAAATGTGGCAATGGGGAATTCCCAGACAAGGAACTCACTTGGGCAGGGGCTGACGGGGAAGCATGCCTGGTTGTGGGAGGGTTTAAAATGCCAGGGTGGGTTTAAATGAACAGGACAGTGTGTGTTCACTGCAAGCTTTAAGGCGTGGGGGTGGGGGAGGACTTCATTAATGAACTATACATATTTATAAATTAAAGGCAAAATAAGCAAACTAAACATCCATGTGCTACAGTTGCTACAATTTGGAAGTTGACTGTCTGTCAGCGGTCCCCTGGTTGGCACTTAGTGGTGGTGGTGGAACTGTGGGAAGTGGAACCGAGCAGGAGGTCTTCAGGTCATAGGGGACACACCCCTGAAGGGGACAACACCTAGAGTGCTTCTCTTTGACTTTTGGATTATGCAGTGAGCAGCTTGACCCTCCACATGTTCCCCACTGCTACCATCTGACACCACCCGAAACAACGGGCCCACCTCAGCACGGACTGGGGTGTTGCAAACCGTAAGCCCTTTCTCATCGGAGGCTATGCCCTGTATTTTGCGATGGGACAGAAGGGTAGCGCATCCTTGGTTTAGGAGAACACCACGGAGATAGATTTAGGAGCTGATACAGATTTCTGAGCATGCTGTAAGAAGAATCGCACCAAGAGCAGCTCTTGTCCCTCCTCTGCAGCCACTCCTAGACCTCCGAGTCTGCAGAGTCACAGGGAAGCAACTTGGACAGGAACCGCAGGGCCTTGAGCCTGGACAACCTTGAGAGTCATTGTCAGATACCAGGAAGTTAAGACTGTCTCGGGGGAGGGCATGCCGTCAGTCAATAGGGTGTGGGGATGGTGATTAATTTGGTGTGGGACGTTTTCAAAGGAACTGAGATGCTTAGTCTTTAAGTGAAGTTACAGTAAGGCTGCGTGTGCCCATGAGTTTCTGGCCTGAACCCTGAGGAGAAGGTGCAGTTCAAAGCACTCAGTCCTACCACCCAGGGCTATGGGCATCACCCTGGGTTTTAGGGAGATTCAGACTGGGGAATTCTCCAGTAGGGCAACTGTCTAGTTTAAGCTACTGAACAGGATACAGTCATGCCGATGTAGGAGTATGATGTCATCCCACTCCAAGATTCTGTGACTTAGAAACTTGCCTAATGACACAGGACAGATAAGCATCCATTATGACAAAGATATCTTTGATGTCTGCACAGAGTCTGCCACAATTCAACTTCCTCCTCTGACTAACAAGGAAAGTGGAGCTCCCTGGGACATAGTGCCCCACAGGAAGGCTCACAGGATGTAGACAGTTCCAACAGTTCTCAGACTCGAAGGTCGGAGTGGGTAGTCACCACAGAGCATGTGGGTTAGCCTCATGACACACGGATTAAAAAACTTTGGCAGCCTATTTGTATGACTACTAGGGCCACAGATGGTAGGGCATGGGAGAAAACCTCAAGTAAGGCCAGACTCCCAAATTTTAATGTGTAATAAAAGGCAGTAAAGTTTTAAATTGTTATTTATTATTAGATAATACTCTGAATTTGAGGTTTAACTTCATAAGTAACAAAGAAAAACCCTATGCAATCTTTAAAGTGACCTTGCTTGTTTTAGCTTCAGTAATGTAATATTCACAAATTTTACACACACACACACACACACACACACACACACTCACACACACACACACAATCTCAAGCTGATTAACATGCTTATCACCTCCAGTGATACGTTCTTGTCCACCCCCCAGAACACTTTCAAATAGTATACATTATTATCAACTATTGTCACCATGCTATGACACAGCTCCCCACATTTCGTCCTGTCTGACACTTTGTGCCTTTTGACCAATGTATTTCTTCCCTCTTGCACCTCCAGCTGGCCGAAGTCACCACTCAAGAAACAACTCTGTATCTGGTCTCCTTTGTTTGATGGGAGTGTTTGTTCATCATGAGTAGAGATATATGTCAAATGCCCTTATAATTATGCAAATATGAAAAAAGTACAGTGAGGGAGAATGATAAACAAACACTCTGGGACTTAATGATGACTGAGTATCTGTGAGTGCAAGACCATGGTCCCATCCATCCGCTCATCCAGTCACTACAGACACCCGTGGACTCCAGGACTTAGTATTATACATGTCTCATTTTACAGATGAGCAAAGAGATTTTAAAGCTAAGAGATTTTTAAAGGAACTCTCTATAGAAGCACAAACAATGAACCCAAAGTACACAGAACTCACAAAGTCCTGCTGATTACATCGTGTCCTAAGTTGGTGGTGCCTTGGTATGGGCACCGAGATCTGCCTCCTAAATTTGATTTCTAGTATATGCAGGCATGAACTGAATACATGCATTGGTTTGCTCTAAGATAGCTTATAGGAGAGTGGTGTATACAATGTAGAAATTTAATTTATTAATTTATAATGTGGACCGTATCTGATAAGTAGATTGTATCTGATAAGTAGATTGTTTCTTGAAAAAAAAAAGAGCCAAAAATCTAATCATTTTCTAGATGGAGATGTTATCAGAGCACATCGATTGATAATAATCAGAACAGTTACAGCAATAATAGTGTACTGGTTATTTTTCTTACTATTATAGACAAAATACTTGACCATAGGCAATTTAAGCAAGGAAGAGTTTATTTTGGTTCCCAATTGAAGATACAGTCCATCATGGTGGGGGGAGGCAGCTGGCCATGCTGGAGTCAGGTGTGTGTGTGTGTGTGTGTGTGTGTGTGTGTGTGTGTGTGAGAGAGAGAGAGAGAGAGAGAGAGAGAGAGAGAGAGAGAGAGGCTGATATTCAGCTAGCTTTCTCCTTTTTGCTTAGTCTAGAATTCTAGTCCATGCAATGATGTGATCTATGCTCCAGGTGGTTCTTCTCTTCTCAGTTAAACCCTTCTAGAAATCCTCATACAAATCACACTGAAGTATCTTTTGATGGTGACTACAAATCCCTGTCAAGTTGACTTAAGAGTAGCCATTACAAACTCACTCCTTGTTGACTTGACAACCAAACACATCAGTTTAAGCCACAGCATTCCATCCACGGCATCTAAATTCTCATGTTCCTCTCCTAATATTCAGTAGTCCCAAGACTCTTCAAATGTGTCTTTTCTGAGACTCGGACGATTTCTTTATACTTCTAGCATACAATGGCAAAAGTAAACATTTACAATCTAAAAAGGAAGAATAGAGCAAATACAGTAAGGAAAGATCAGACCAAAGCAAGACTGAAACTAAGAATGGCAGACACTCGGTCCTACAACTCCATGTATCTGGGGCTCATGCTGGAATAATCTGGATTCTGGTGACCTTGGACAGCTTTTCCTTTCCAGATGTGTCACATAGCACAGGCAGCATCTCTCTGGGGCTCACTCTACAAAGTGTCTGCAGCTTTCCTCAGTGGACAGAAACAGACATGTACATCTCCGAAGAGGGTTCTGGCTCTGTGTCAGGCAGTTGAGAATGGTGAGGTCACTGAAGTCCAGTCTCTGCTTTTAAAGGGATATCAGCTAGTTGAGGATATGAACAAGCAGGGGGGTACAGGGCTCTATGCTGGTGGCTGTCACAGACAGAATGGAGTGTCTGGGTGTGGGGTGGGGAACTTGGATAGTGCCATTTATTGGTGGCTTAGAATGGGGTCTGGAAGAATCCAATGACAAGGTTTGTCTGGGAAGAGGATATAAGGAGAGCCTAAGACTCTGGGAAGGCAAACCCTGCAGTATTGTTTAGGTGCCTTAGAATTAGGAAAGACTTGGGGTGTCCCTGTCTGAATACTGGCAGAAATGAAATGTGGATAGTAGTCTTAGCCACTTGTCCTGTTATAGACAAATGCCCTCCACGGAAGAGGTAGTGGCCAGGCTGGTGCTATTGAAGAAGAATGGAATCTTCAAGAAGCAGAGCCCATCAGAAAGTCTTTAGGTCATCGGGGACACACTCTTGAAGGGGACTGTGTGCCCATCTTTATTTTCTTTTGCATCCTGTCTATGAGGCAAACAGCTTTGCCCTGCCATGGTCTTCCACCAGGATAGGCTGCCTCACATAGGCACAAAACTATGGGGCTAATCAATCATGGACAAGAAACTCCACAAAACTCATTCATTCTGGGCCAGCTAAAACCTTTCCTTAAATATTTACTTTTTATCATTTTAAATTTTGTATATATGTGTATGTCTCTGTCTCTTTGTCTCTCTCATATGTGTGTGTGTGTGTGTGTGTGTGTGTGAGAGAGAGAGAGAGAGAGAGAGAGAGAGAGAGAGAGAGAGAGAGAGAGAGAGAGAGAGCAGTACCTGTGGATGCCAGAAGAGGGCGTCAGATCCTTTGGCATGGAACTTTCAGGCAGTTGTAGGTGCTGAGACTCAAACTCTGGACCTCTAGAAGAACAGATACGCTCTTAACCCTGAGCCCAAGCCTCTCCAACCCCAAGCCTTTTCTCTTTAGAAGTTAAGTATCTCAGGCATTTTGATGGCTTGATGGAAAGTGAATAGCACTCACACCAAGGATTTATAGACGCAGAGAGGAGGGATAGATAGGAAAGGATCACACAGAGAATGTCTTGGCCTCAAGGGGGCTTCAAGGAGGATGAAGGAAAAATGCAGGTTTGGGGGGATTGGGCATCCATTGCTAATCTGTGGTTGTTGTTGTTGTGGTTGTTGTTAACTGTTAGTTTAGGAGTCAGGTGTCTGACATGTAGCCAGTGCACACCTACCATCCATTGATTATTCTTATCAGTTCATGTGCATATACTTATCATGGTCACGTACTGCAGAAATGCACCCGTGATCCGTGAAGGTGACTACTCAGGATGCTGGGGTTGCAGGACTAAGAAGGCGAGGGCTGAGAAGATGGGGCCACTGGGTGATGGCTTGGCACATCTCAGGGTGGGCCTAGGAGAGGGGCCATCTGCAGAGTCCTTGGCTGCCTGCCCTTCACGTCTCCTTTCTCCCTCCCCTCCCCTTCTTGTCCCAGTGGCCAGGGACTGAAAATCAGCCAGAGCAGCACTGGAGGAGCTCTGCAGACGAGATTAAAAGCAAATCAAAGAAGAAAAATTGTGGCTCAGTTTATGTCTTCCTAATTAAAACCCCGCCAGTCTCCCTTCTTTTTCTTTCCAGCTAATGTTACACTAACGAGCTGAGTTTAGTGGCATTTATGTAGATAAAAGTCCCAATGATTGATCTCAATGGCTTGTTAAAATTAGTTTCAGTCCACCATATTGATTTAATTCCATTGCTTGAAAGTGCTAATTAATAATGATAATAAAAGTGTCTTGGCCCATTATTATCAGTGGGCAGGCGGGGCTGCAGGGGCTGGGTGGGTGGGGGGGAGACGCTCTAGATTTAGTGTCACTTATCCTGTCTCAGGGTGGCCTTTGAAAGCTGGCGGAGGGGACAGGAGACTGGAGGTGGGGGTAGATTCCTTGTACAGATGCAAGAGATCCTGGTGGCTGTGTTTGGGGGCTGTACCCTAAGTGACTGTGGGCATGAATGTTAGTGGAGGATCCTTCACCTTCTCTAGAGCTGTAAAGGGGGGGGGGGCTGGAATCTGAGTAGCGTTTTAAGGAGATCAACTCTGTGGGGGTAGGCAGGGTCGGAGCACATTGTTGGGGGTCACTGGTAAGTATCAAAGACCAAACTGGACTAGAGAAGCTGAGCCTCAAGCTAGGTCACACAGACCCCATTCTGCAGGGAAAGCCAAGATGGGGGGGGAGTCCTGGCAGGGGTCCAGTGGACGGGGAGGAGGCAGCACTGCCGAGAGATGGTGGAAGGGGCCCACCGGGTCAACGAAGGGGAAGAAGAGGCTTCTTCAATGTTACCTACTTTATTTAGCTCTAATGGCGTCTCCTCACCTGAGAGAAAGCCTTGCGTTCTTGGAGAGATTTCTATCAGCCTCTCTGGGATATATGTCACTGGGTGGGCGGGGTGGGAAGGAAGTTTCAGGGAGGAAACAGTGCCTAGAAGACACCACCACTGTTCCAAGGTGGTGCCAAAGGTCCTAGGTAGGAAATACCCACACAGGATGACTGGTGAGACTGGAAAACAAGGACGGAGACCAGTTCTTAATCAGACCTCTAGGACTCTCCTACAGAATGCTTGCTAGCCTGCCCCAACATGTGTCTGCCTCTGCCCCACACCCATGTGTATACATGCAAAATACAACATGTGTCATATATCGCCCTAAGTTCAGTCAGCTTCATATTGTTTGCATTTTTTTGGAACAGCTGGAGACCTGTAATTCTTCCCCTCATGAATCTAATAGCCATCCATGAAACACAGATTCTATTCTCAGAGAAGCAGGCAAGAGTGGGAGGGGATGGCTCAGGAAGGGCCCAGGGGCTGCTGTGGAGAATGTAGGACAAGAGATACACAGGTTAAAGACAGACAGCCTCAGTCTTAAGGGTCACATGAGAGAACTCACCAGAGGATGGCGAAGTGACCTTAGCCGTTGACTCTACAGACCAGCCATGAGTCATTTTTGAGTAGCTGTTTTCTATACTTATTCTGGGCTTGTCTGTCAGGCAGAATCCTGTAATACAGCTGGCAGCCTGGGGAAACTGAGGATCATAGTCTTAAACTGAAGCATCCAAAAGGGTCCACCCGATGTGCACATTCCTGGAGGTGTCCTTTACTGAACAGTGTTATGAAATTCCCTCCTTACTCCCTCACAAAATATTAACTGAAAATTCACACTCAGAGAGTGCAAACTATATGTGATTTACTCTGCTCCTAACTCAAGCATAATTATATGCAATAATTATACTGTGGAGTTCTATATTAATTACAATCCATCCTCATTAAAGAATTAACTAATCCGTGTGTAGCTGGTGAAGGGGATGAGTTAAGATGATTTACTTTGTATTTTTTCTCCTGTTGGATTATGTGTCTTCTCCTCCTATGTCAGTTGGCTTTCCACAGGTGTAACAAATGTCTTGGATCAAACCAGCTTTTTTAAAAAAGCAAAGGGTGGTTGTGGCTCTTCGTTTTGGTGTTTCGGCTACTGTGGTTGCTGTGAGTCCGTGTTGAAGTAGTCTACCACCGTGGGAGTGATTGGTAGAGGGAACTACTCCCATCATGCATTGCTATTAGGAGACAGAGAGAGCAACAGGAAGTCCTTGGGGCTCCACTATCACCTTTAAAGGCATTCTCCCCAGTGTCGTGACTTTTGACTGGGTCTTCCAGCATCTCACACTACGAGCTGGGTACCCAACCTTCACTCTGTGGTCCTCGGAGATGGATGCCTATCCAATCCACGGCTTGTGTTCAGCTTGGTTTGGGTTGAGATTTTGTGATCCTTGGATGAGAAGCCTCATCACTGCCTCGTTTAATTTTCCAAAGTTTACATCTTCGCCGCCGCCACCGCCGATGCTCTGTAGGAGGGGCGTTTGCTGCAGTTTGCTGGGCCAAGGGTAAACTGCCAGCCCTACTTAATACGGGCTTTCTGTTCGAATGCTCCTGTAGGCCCCCTCCCTGCCAGCTGCCGCTCCCCGATTCATCGTCCTGACCCCACACAGTGTGAGGGATTGAAAGCATCTGAGCTCAGTGCATTTGGGGGAGAAAGCAATTTCCAGATTGAGTCCAAGCTTAGAATAGATTGCCTATGGTAAAAAATATGGGAATCCATATGCTTCCCTGTAACCCTGGAAAGCGTTCTCCTTGCTTCTGCTCAGGGAATATTACCATTAACTATTTCGTGCACTTTTACACGGGGTAATAGTGTCTCTGAGCTGGAGCACGGATCCTGGTACGGAGCTTGAAAGTGACTCTGTTCATTTCTCTGTTGGTAGCTAACCACCACTTATGCTTTTGAGGGTCTAGAGCTCCCCGTGAAATGTTGGAAAACACACGTGTAACATTCTGTCACCCCCCCACACACACACACACACGCCTTCCATTGCATATTGTCATTTCGCTCTGCTTTCTCTTCGTGACGTTTTCCCCCTTGCACCTTTTCTTCTCTTTAATCTTCCTGGCAGATGTTGACTCCTGACTCTGAGGTTAGTTTTGTTGGCTCTAGGACAGAGAATGCGTGGAAGGGACTGGCAGAGCATGTCCAAGAGAGACTGTGTGCTGGAGCAGTACAAGTTTTTCCTGTTGAGACTCCTGACACTGGGAGATGCGTGTCGTGCATGTCCCTTGTGACATAGCTCTGTGGTGGTTGGGTTACTAAAGGTTCTTGTGACTCCCACGTGTCATCTTGGAACAGCCCGTCGTGGATTATCTCGTCTGATAGTTAGAGCTCACAGCAAGACATTCCATTGGGGAGCCTGGCATGGGCGTCTGAGAGCCTCCAGTCTGAGGTTAAGAATCTCTGACCAGCAGCGTATTAAGGGCACAGCGAGGACAATAATCTGGTGCTGGAAATGGCCACACTCAGGGCCAGCTTGTGGAGTTGTGGAACCATAAGTTCTCAGTGGGGGTTAGGGGGAGGCTTGGAAGGGGTAGCAGGAGGGATTGATTTCAAGAGCACATCCACTGTGGTTCACTAATGTGGAAATTGTCCTTGTTATTAGATCCATTGGGGTACTTACTGGATGGGAAATTGGAGACTAAACACAAGGTCAGGAGTCTGGTAAGTACCAACAGGGAGAAAGTATGAGCCCAGACAGCCAGTGCTCTGTAGCCAGAGTGGAGAGGATGGGGAGGGACCAGCTGCACATCAAGGCCAACCTAAGTTGGTGGCACAGAGTTATACGTAGATGAACAAGGATTATCGGCAGTTGAATCCCATCGACCTCAGCAATGGGCAAAGCAGAAACCTTGAAGAAGCATACTTTAGCCTGGGACCCCTTTTGGCTTTGGTTATGCACACACCCTCTAATAATAATGGAATCTAATTATTCACCTGTATGGTCTACACACACACACACACACACACACACACACACCACACCAAGCAACCTCAGAAAAATCTTCTTTAATTGAGCTACATACACTCTCATTTCCAAACAATGGTATAGATTTCTCTGCTCCCAGTAATAATCAAACTAAGACAGATACTATTAAGTATATTCTTGGTGTATCTGGGATGAAGCATTGAAAAGCACACCAAGCCTAAACTGGTTTTTGGATGAATGCACAGGTAAGGCAACGCGTGCCCTTTAAGTGAACTTTCAGGGAAATCCCCTATAGACTGTCTTATGTTTATTCGTTATGGGAAGGGACATGAGCAGTAGGAAATATTATTATATCTCCTAACCAATAAAAAATAGAGAACTGCCCAAACCACGCCCCTCAGTAATCAGCCTTTAGACTTCATCAAAGAGACCCTGCCAACGTGCAGGCTTGTGCCTTGCTTATTCTCGTTGGCATGAGCCACCGTGGATCTTGAAAGCATATTTCTCTACAGACCTGCGCTGTCACTTTGCCGGGGATAGCGTTAGCTCTATTCTTTTGCAAAGTGGTGTGAGCCTTTTTTTTTCTTGATGGTTTTGGATAAGAGGTCAAGGACCTGTAGAAATCTGGCTCAGACTCCAACCACTTGTAATGTCAGTTTTGGAGGGGTAGGGCCAGTGGTGTAACCCCAGTTGGTTATGTGCTCAGGAAAGGCCTCTGTTATACTGGCTAGGTGTAGTTACATCAGTAGAAGAGTCTAAACAAGGTTATGTAGGGAGGAGAGAAGAGAAACCCAGTGTCCAGCAACTGTGGCATATCCTATTGTATACATGTCTTCCCACCCCCCCACTTCAGTGACATTACATCGGTAGGTTGCTAACTTGATCCTTCCCACACCCGAGAGTCCTCATCCCACAGCGAGTGACAAAAGACTACGAACCGTGGGCTTCCTCCTTGGAGTTTCCTACTGTTAAACGTTTTCTGTCTCTTCATGTTCCCCGGGAGCAATATGGAATGCTGGGTGTACTTTATTCCGTGATACTATCAGGGACACTCCCAGGAGTGTGTGCTTCCTGAGCTGGGGCGGTGCAGGAGGGAGAGTGGAGAGGGGCTGGCACCAGAGCCACGCCGCCCCGAGTGTCACTGGAGGTGTGCTAACGAAGCCGCTGAAAGAAGCCGTCAGCAGCCCCACTTTTAGCCCTTTGGCCCTCTGCCTCGCTCCGGTTGGACACCTGTCACAAGCTGTTGGAGAGTGAAAATGGATACGGACCTGTTGAAAAACAAATCGGCGGCGTTGCGGGCGACGAGCGTCAACGCTTCTGCCCTTCAGCCCAGTGATTCGGCATCTGGGGCTGCTCTGAGCGCGGAAATCGGAACTCCTGCATCTCTCGGCGACCTGCAAGGTCAAAGTTCAGCGAAGCTTTGCTTTTTTTTTTTTTTTTTTTTTTAATTATCAAAAAGTTGAAGTTAACTGAATGCAAACGGAATGACTAAGGAATCTGGGACACGTCTTCTTAGCGGTTTATTATGAAGCAATTTAAAGCATACGGAAGAATTTTATGAAAAATGTAGACATACTTTCAGTAAGAATTCGAAGTCATCGCCAGGCATGGTGACACATGACTTTTCTTTTGGTTAGCTGTAGAATTCTTTTTTTCCCTTTGTATTATTAGATATTTAGATATTTCCTTTATTTACATTTCAAATGTTATCCCCTTTCCAAAAACCACCTATCCCATCCCCCCTCCTCTTGCTGACCCCTCCCCCCACTTCCCTGTCCTGGCATTCCCTTACACTGGGACATGGAGCCTTCACAGGACCAATGGGCTCTCCTCTCATTGATGTCTGAAAACGCCATCCTCTGCTACACATGTAGCTGGAGCCATGGGCCCAGCCATAGCTCCTTCTTTGGTTGGTGGTTTAGCCCCTAGGAGCTCTGAGGATACTGGTTGGTACAGATTATGTCCCTCCTATGGGGCTACAAACCTCTTCAGTTCCTAGGATCCTTTTTCTAGCTCCTCCATTGGGGACCCTATGCTCTCAGTCCATTGGTTGGCTGTGAGCCATGGGTATTTTGATCTCTCTTCCAAGAAGGACCAAAGTATCCACACTTTGATCTTCCTTCTTCTTGAGCCTCATGTGGTCTGTGAATTGTATCTTGGGTATTCCGTGCTCTTGGGCTTGACACATGGCTTTAATCCCAGCACTCTAGGGTAGGGGGTGGTGGTGAGGCAGACGCAGGTAGATCTCTATATGTTAGAGGCCAGCCTGACCTACATAGCAAATTCTAGTCCAGCCAAGCTACAAAGTGAGACCCTGACTCAAACATACACTGACTCAAACACACACACACACACACACACACACACACACACATATACCTCACTATACAAAGGGACATGGACAGCATTTTTCTAAGTATGTGTTTATCCAGCATGGGTAATGTGGTTTCTTGAAGAGAAATCAGCACCAAGGCTCTGATGAGCTGTGGTTTCACCATAGACGACACCTGGAGTTCTTAATCCCCAACATCTATCCACAGCCTAGTGTATTAATGTTCTTTTTAAAGTTTTTTTTTGTTATTTTTATTTTATGTCTCTGAGTGTTTTTGTCTGCACTAGATGTGTGTGCTACATGCATCCGGTGTCTATGGAAGCCATAAGAGGCTGCCAGACCCTCCAGAAATGGAGTTGCCAGCAGTTGTAAGCTGCCCAGTGGGTTCCAGGAATTTACCACTAGTCAGCTGCATGGGCAGACAGTGCTCTTAATTACTGAGACAATCTCTTCAGCCCCATTGTGCATTAATGCTCTATGGGACAGTTTTGGAAAATGGTAATACATTGAATGGATGCTAGGTTAAAATGTCCATCAAAATAAACAGAAAGGACTAAAAAGAAAAAAGAAAAGAAAAAGAAAAAAAAAAGAAAATTGCAAGCCCGAGCCATGGCTAGCCATGACGGCAAAAGATGTTTCTGTTTTGTTTATTTTCCAGAAAGGCTTCAATCTTTGTATATTTATTTATTAAATAATTTTAGAAAGATCTCTGTATAAGCAAGTTTATAATGTGAGTTTCAGAGTGTGTTTGCTTTTCTTTTTGTGAATTAGTGTTTGCAATTAGCTTGCAAAGCACTGGGTTTCATTATGACATCTTTATACACCATTGTATTTTGGTCTATTAACCCTTCCCCGGGTATGCATGTTTTCTGCAAGAGAAGAAAGTATCCGTATAATTGACATATGATACGCAAAGTGTATGATCACCAATAATTCTCATAGTATAATGAAAGTTTCAGAGTATGGACATGAACTTGGAAAAAATAAAACCTAGCTTACCACTTCCGAAATGGAACAGAATGTTCTCTCTCACTACAGATCTGAGCTTGTCATTTTTTGTCTCTGTGTGCCTGGATGTGGCTGTAGGCCATGAGATTAGAAAAGGACTATGGGAGGGGAAAGTGGACCTCAGGGAGTCAGGAAATTAACAAGACACATGCAGTGTAAAAAAAATGCAAAGGGGGATACTGGGCATGGACAGGTACAAGGGGTGGGGAGGAAGGGAACAGGGAGGAGGAGGAGAAGGAGCAGCAGCAGCAATGAAAACATATATAAAAATACCATAAAGCAACTTATTGCCCTGTATACTAATTTAAAACAAAAACAAATGAACCAGTAAGGGACTAGGTAATAGTTAAGGGTGGGCCAGGACCTCAGCTCTGAGTGCAGTGGCTTCAACAATCCTCCTGGCAGCCCCAGCTAGGCGCCTGATTATTCCCCTGCTCAGAGCTGAGCAGACAAGCCGGAGAGCTCAGGTGACCTGTCCTCTGTTTCCAGAGCTGGGGCAGAACTCTTGGCATCTGTCTGGTGCTGTCCCCTCTCAAGCACCCCCCCCCACATGGGGAATCTTCCGTGACAGAGGTCACCTTGGACAGGGAACTATCCCTGCCCATGAAAGCAACAGTTCGGGTCGGTAAGTCAGAGCCAAATAGACCTTTCTTCCCTTTTGGCCATATTCTCCACCACGTGGAGAAGGTCAGGAATGAAAGAAGGCCAGAATCTCCGCCCCAGGGTATAAGACTTAGCCTGGCTTCTCGAGCTCTTTATATACTCTGGCGAGACCTTTTAGAGCTTCCTTCCAATGTATCTTTTTCTTTTATTTTTAGTCTCCTCTTTAGTCTTCTCTCATTTAGGCACTTCCCGTCAAAGGGGTTTTAGATGTGTTTTTTTTATAAAGTTTTTCATTGCATTTATTTGTGTGAGTATATGTGAGTCTGTCTGTCTATCTCTGTGTGTGTGTATGCATAGTCCGGAAGACAATTTGTAGGAATAGGCTCTCTCCTACCAGTTGCGCCCTGGGAATTGAACCCAGGTCACCAGGCTGAGCAGCAAATGCCTTTAACCTACGGAGACCCTCAAAGAGGTTGTACAAGGTTGATGGTAGGGTATGTTTGAAAATATTTTTGGATGAGGTTCTATTCCAGGTGGGCTGCGTCCCCACTGACAGGGTGACCTGCATGAGCTACTTTTCTAAAAAAAAATGCCCGTGAGAAGAACTTAAGGGGAGAGAGTTTATTTTGGCTTTCTCGGAGGGTTAAATCCATGGCAGCTTGGCCCCATGTGCCTGGGCAGAACATCATGACATCAGAAGCAATTGTCAAAGAGTGTTTACTTTTGGGCTCAGAGGAGATAGAGAGAGCAAGCGTACAGGAAGAAGCCGGGCAAGTACAGCCCTCCAGCCATCTACTTCCTCCCACTCCGCCCTGCCTTCTCCTGCCTTTCACTTATGTCCCAATAACGCCGCCGTCACACTGTGAACCCATCAGGTATTAATTTGTTGATTTGGTCAGAGTCCTTATGATCCCGCTGTCACTGAAAACACCCAGGGGTGTGCTTTACTGATCTCTTAGGCATTCATTAATCCAATCGCGTTGACAATTAAAATTAAGCCTCGCACCAACCAAGCTTAGAAACTGGTTTTCTACAGCTGGGATGCCCAGAGGCAGAGGGAGGGATAAGGCTTGAAGTGTATTCGGGGTCACTTCTTCCCTTTGCCTCTTAGGGTGTTTGAGATATCACGTGTCAAAAGCAATGTAGCCAAGGCAGGTTGCTATCCAGAAGGAAGCAACCGCTGAAGTGTGAGAGACAGATAAGCTCAAACAACCCAGAGAAGAAAACTGTTTTTATTTATTTATTTATTTTTATTAGCATTAAAAGCCCATGATGCTGCAGAGACAGATCTGGATTTGGCACGTTCTTGCTACAGTTCTTTTCTTTTCTTTTCTTTTCTTTTCTTTTCTTTTCTTTTCTTTTCTTTTCTTTTCTTTTCTTTTCTTTTCTTTTCTTTTCTTTCTTCCTTCCTTCTTCTTCTTCTTCTTCTTCTTCTTCTTCTTCTTCTTCTTCTTCTTCTTCTTCTTCTTTTGGTTTTTCAAGACAGGGTTTCTCTGTGTAGCTCTGGCTGTCCTGGAACTCACTTTGTAGACCAGGCTGGCCTCAAACTCAGAGATCCACCTGCCTCTGCCTCCCAAGTGCTGGGATTAAAGGCGTGTGCCACCACCACCCGGCCTCTTGCTACATTTCAGCGAGCACTGTGCGGGGGTCTTCGCTCTTCAGGGAACCTGGAGAAAAGCAGCGGAGTCTGGATCTGAATGAAGGGTGCCTCTCACTGGCTTGAGGTTGATGTTTAGGTCTCCTCAGTTCTCCTTGCTCCTTCCTCCCAGGCCTCTGGGTTTTGGATTCTGATTCTGTAGTTATGCACTTCGTCACGCAGGTCATGTTTCTGCCCACATTATGGATTGCTGCCGTGTGGGTGAGGGGCTCATCAGTGTCTGACTGGTACGTCACGGCACCGGGCACTTGCTGGATCCACGCTGTGTAACTCAGTTTCTCTTTCAGCCAGCACGCGTGGCGTCCGCGTCATACAGCACAAGGCAGAGCATTGGGCTGTTTCTACTGATCCACGTCCAGGGTGGGATTCTCCCTGTGTGTGCTAGCCTTTTCCCACTGGAGCATGGGTGTTCACTCCCTTTTAATGTTTTTTAATTTCTACTGTAGAGGGCTGCGAAGTGCAGCGCCTTAAAGATGGCGCTGGTTTCTGCCTTCCTCCCCCCAGGGGGAGAGTGCCCTTTGAAATGAACAACTCCTTATTTGGCTTCGTGCGATCGGATGCTGTCCTTCCGCCTTGAAGTAGCCTATCTGCTTTGCCCACGTGTCCCTCAGGGATTGGCCAGCTTTTAGGATATAAGAGAGTGCTGGGGTCGAGGTAGAGAGAGATGCCATGGTACAAGAATCCTGATTAAACTGCTTGAAGATCGCCAGTGCGGGTCGAGGTTGGGTGCGACATTCTACCTGTGTTATTCAGTGTACCATGGCCGATACTTTCCTCCTTTCTAGTAGGCTGAAACATTTATATTGACTATACTACTGAGCTTCACTGGGTTACTTTGGATCAAGGGCACGATTCGTAAATGGGTCTTTGCGTTAATCTAAAAACTCAGTT
The DNA here is from genome assembly GCA_964023405.1 of Apodemus agrarius. Lineage (NCBI taxonomy): Eukaryota > Metazoa > Chordata > Mammalia > Rodentia > Muridae > Apodemus > Apodemus agrarius. Next base: position 19,925,297 of record OZ030023.1, on the reverse strand, counting down.
CCCGTGCATAGCTCTGGGTCATTGATGAGTTTTGCTTTCACAGAATGTTTTCCCCTGAAGCCAGAGCCTCTCTGAATGGTAGAGTATCCAACGATAGGTAGCTTGATCACTGGGAATAATGGAGCGGATGTTGTTGCAGAAGCTCTGACATACTCTTTAGTCTTATGGTCCAGTGTGCTCGCCAGCAGTAACTCCTCTCTGCTCTCTCCCTCCCCCAAAGAGGACTAAGAGGGCTACCAGGGCAAGGCCTCCCACCCAGCGGCACAGCTTCAGCATGCTAGGACACCTGTGGCCTTGTCACTGATTGTGAGGTTTACCTGGTGCTGCTTACTGTTGTCACCATCATTGGGCAAGTGTGTGTGTGTGCATACTTAGATGCACATGAATGTGGAGACCAGAGGAAAACCTTGAGTGTTGTCATCCCTTGGGAACCTTCCTATTTTATGGGGGTTTCTAGGGATTGGGCTCAGGTCCTCTTGATTGCAAGGTAAGCACTCCACCGACTGAGCCGTCTCCCTAGCCCCACCATCATACCTTTTAAAACAATGTTGCTGAGAAAAAAGATCTGAAGACTAGTGTGTTTTTCTTGACCCCTGGAAAAAAAATGACACAGTTTAAAAGTTTCTGAACCTCAGTGTCTTTCCTTTGTCCAACCATATGATATATGTAACAGTGTATCCTGTACGAACGTGGGGGGATGTCGAGAAGGCAAAACACTAATAGTAGCACTAGCTGACAGAAGCCTATAGCTTCAGGCATGAGTCTGTATTAGAGGAATCAAGTGACAAGACCTGAGTCACTTCAGGGGTCTAGTGACACTTTCTACAAAAAAAAAAAAAAAAAAAAAAAAAAAAAAAAAGAGGTGGCAGCCTCTCTGTCTCCTGTTCTCTTTCTTTTTCTAAGCCACATGGATTCACTTTTAAGTGATTTTTTTTCTTTCTCTATTGCCAACCAGGTATTCTACCTTGGTGCTACCAGACTTTCCTGGTTTCCATAGGCTCTTTTTCGTAATGTAAGATTCCCTCAGTTTGTCAACAGACTGGCCAGCTGAAGATGCCACTTTTTAAGACTCCCACCCCCTCCCCCTCACCATTTCAAAATCACCTCGTGCAATCTTAGCATCTGGTCTAGCACTCAGGATGCTCTGTGTTCCGGTTCCAGATGACCTTTCTAGCCCAACCCAGGCTGGTCCCTAGCCTGCCACAGGTCCATACCACCCTGGACTGGCTCCGTATGGTCCTGCCTCCAGGCCATGCCTGCTGACCCCACCCACTTCTGTGCCTCACTCCATTACTCCGCTCCTACTTTAAAGGCTCTCGTTCTCACAGGATGCCTCCTGAGCACCTCAGTCTGGCAGTTCCTCAGAAAACTGGACACGACACTTCTGGAGGACCCAGCCATACCACTCCTGGGCATATACCCAGAAGATTCCCCAGCATGCAATAATGATACATGCTCCACTATGTTCATAGCAGCCTTATTTATAATAGTCAGAAGCTGGAAAGAACCCAGATGTCCCTCAACGGACGAATGGATACAAAAAATGTGGTATATATATACACAATGGAGTACTATTCAGCCATTAGAAACAATGAATTCATGAAATTCTTAGAGAAATGGATGGAGCTGGAGAACATCATACTAAGTGAGGTAACCCAGTCTGAAAATAATACCCATGGTATGCACTCACTGATCAGTGGATATTAGCCTAGAATCTTGGGACACCAAAGACACAATCCACATACCAAATGATGTCTGAGAAGAAGGAAGGAGTGGACCCTGGTTCTGGAAAAGCTCAAAGCATCAGTGTAGGGGAATACCAGAACAGGATATTGGGAAGGGGTGGATGGGGAAACAGGGGGAGGGAAAAGGGCATTTGGGACTTTTGGGGGGTGGGGAACCAGAAAAAGGGAAATGAAATGTAAATAAAGAATATATCCAATTTTTAAAAAAACACTTTCTCTGGTGGAAGTCTTGGGGTCGCTTAAGTATGCTATCATATCATCTGCAAATAGTGATATTTTGACTTCATCCTTTCCAATTTGTATACCTTTGACCTCCTTTTGCTGCCTGATTGCTCTGGCTAGGACTTCAAGTACTATATTGACTAGATAGGAATAGAGTGGGCAGCCTTTTCTGGTCTCTGATTTTAGTGGGATTGCTTCAAGTTTCTCTCCATTTAACTTGACGTTGGCTACTGGTTTGCAGTATATTGCTTTCACTATGTTTAGGTATGGGCCTTGGATTCCCAATCTCTCCAAGACTTTTATCATGAAAAGATGCTGAATTTTATCAAAAGCCTTTTCAGCATCTAATGAAAAGACCATGTGGTTTTTTTCCTTTAGTTTGTTTATGTAGTGGATTACATTGACAGATTTCTGTATATTGAACCATCGCTGATAACATCAGCAAAGTGGCTGGATATAAAATTAACACAAGCAAATCAGTAGCCTTCCTCTACTCAAAGGATAAACAAGAGGAGAAAGAAATTAGGGAAATGACACCCTTCACAATAGTCCCAAATAATATATCATACCTAGGTATGACCCTAACAAAGCAAGTAAAAGATCTATATGACAAGAACTTTAAGTCTCTGAAGAAAGAAATTGAAAAAAGTCTCAGAAGGTGGAAAGATCTCCCTTGTTCATGGATTGCATCTACAGATTCAATGCAATCCTCATCAAAATTCCAAATCAATTCTTCATAGATATAGAAAGAGCAATTCTCAAATTCATCTGAAATAACAAAAAACCCAGGATAGCAAAAACTATTTTCCACAACAAAAGATCTTCTGGGGGAATCACCATTCCTGACCTCAAGCTCTACTACAGAGCAGTAGTGATAAAAAACTGTTTGGTATTGGTATGCAGACAGGCAGGAAGATCAATGGGATAGAATTGAAGACCCAGAAATGAACACACACATGTACAGTCACTTGATATTTGACAAAGGAGCTAAAAACATCCAGTGGAAAAAAGATAGCATTTTTAACAAATGGTGCTGGATCAACTGGAGATCTACATACAGAAAAATGCAAATCAACCCATTCTTATCTCCTTGTACAAAGCTCAAGTCCAAGTGGATAAAGGATCTACACATAAAACCAGACACACTGAAGCTTATTAGAGGAGAAAGTGGGGATGAATATTGAACTCTTGGGCACAGGGGGAAAGTTCCTGAACAGAACACCAATGGCTTATGCTCTAAGAACAAGAATAAACAAATGGGATCTCATAAAACTGTGAAGCTTCTGTATGGCAAAGGACACAGTCAATAGGACAAAATGGCAACCAACAAATTGGGAAAAGATCTTTACCAACCCTACATCTGATAAAGGTATCCAATGTATACATAGAACTCAAGAAGTTAGTCTCCAGAGAGTCAAATAACCCTATTAAAAAATGAGATACAGAGCTAAACAGGAATTTCTCAACTGAGGAAACTCGAATGGCTTTAAAGCACCTAAAGAAATGTTCAGCATCCTTAGTTATCAGGGAAATGCAAATCAAAACAACATTGAGATTCCACCTTACACCAGTCAGAATGGCTAAGATGAAATACTCAGGGGACAGCAGTTGCTGGAGAGGATGTGGGGAACACTTCTCCATTGTTGGTGGGATTGCAAGCAGGTAAAACCACTCTGGAAATCAGTTTGGCGATTCCTCAGAAAATTAGATATAGTGCTACCAGCGGACCCAGCAATACCACTCCTGGGTATATACCCAGAAGATGCTCTTACATGTAATAAGGACACATGCTCCACTATGTTCATAGCTGCTTTATTTATAATAGTCAGAAGATGGAAAGAACCCAGATGTCCCTCAACAGAGGAATGGATACAGAAACTATGGTATATATACACAATGGAGTACTATTCAGCTATTAAAAACAATGAATTCATGAAATTCTTAGGCGAATGGATGGAACTAGAAAGTGTCATCCTGAGTGAGGCAACCCAATCACAAAAGAACACATATGGTATGCACTCACTAACAAGCGGATGTTAGCCCAAAAGCTCAAAATAAACAAATTACAATTCACCAAGCTCAAGAAGTAGGAGGACTTAAGTGAGGGTTCTTTGGCTCCTCTAAGAAAGGAAACAAAATAGTCACAGAGCAATACAGAAGACAATGTGTGGAGCAGAGTCTGAAGTAAAGGCCACCCAGAGACTACCCTACCTGGGGATTCATCCTATAAACAGTCACCAAACCCCGACACTACTATGGACGACAAGAAGTGCATACCAAAAGGAGCATGCCATGGTTGTCTCCGGAGGTTCCCTGCCAGAGCCTTACAAATACAGAGGCACATGCTAACAACCAACTATTGGACTGGGCATGGGGTCCCCAATGGAGGAGCTGGAGGATGGTCCAGAGGAGCTGAAGGGGTTCACAGCCCCATGGCAGGAACAATGATTTCGGCCACCCAGATGCCCCAAGACTCCCAGGAACTGAACCATCAACCAAGGGGCACACATGGTTCCAGCCAAAAATGTGGCAGAGGAAGGCCTTGTTGGGCATCAGTGGGAGGAGTGGTCTTTGGTCAGGTAAAGGCTCAACAGAGGCCCCAACAAAGGGAACCTGGCAGGGGGGGGGAGAGGGTGTTGAGTGGAGGAGCATATACGTGGAGGCAGGGGGAAGGAGAAGGGGAAGGGGTAAGGTGGTCTTAGGGGAGGGGGGATATCGGGAAAGGTTTTACCATTGGCAATGTAAATGAAGACGATATTCAATTAAAAAAAAAAAACTACTTTCTCCACTTCCTGGAGCACTGGTCCTCCATTTGCTAGCCTAAGGCTTGCATTTTACTGTTGGGACTTGACTCCTCTTTCCCTCAACTAGACAGTAAATTCTGTAATATCAGAGGTCATTTTGTTGGCAGTACCCAGCCCAGCATAGGTTTCTAATAACTTTTTGATGGATGAAGGAAGGGTATTCCTACTTTCCGTCTCAATACAAAAAGGAGAAAGAAGGTAAAGGAGGAAGAGAAGGAGCGTGTGCATGTGCATGCCTGTGCATATGTGTGCACAGGTGTGTGCACGTGTGCAAATGTGTGTGTGCTGGGATTTGAACCCAAAGTCTTATGTACAGAAGGCAATTTGCCTTACCACTGGCCCTGTAATGGACACTGTAATAAAAACCTGGGGCTGTGGTGTTCCATATAAGATTTTTCTGGGGTTCTGGTTAAATAATTCAGATCTATGATCCCCAGAGAGTTGGAAGAGGTAACCCATAGCAGGGCAGCTGGACCATGCTGCTGCAGAGAAGTTGTGTGGTATTCATCACTATTAGGAACAATAAAATTGTAACGATTACAGTGATGGCATAATCATAACCATTACAGTGATGATGAGGAGAATCTTGACAAAGGATGAGGCGTCATCTGCTCAGCCTGTCTCCTGAGCAGCAAACACGCACTTTCCTTTTCTGCTGGAGCAAGTCCTGTGGCTGGCAGTAGGACACATGGTCCCAGGTCCCTCAAGCCATAGGGTCTGCAAGAGACCAGTCAGCGACCAATCAGGAAGCTTGCAGACAGACTTTAGACTAACCCAGGGGCGGGGAAGCCATTTCCAGTCCCTTTGGTCTTGACTGAAAACAAAGAGAGGGGCCCTGCATTCTCCTATAAACGGTAATGATAACACAATTATCATGCAAAACAAAAATTAAGTTTAATGGTGCAAAGCCAGTGTGTGCTGGGGAGGTAATTCATATTAATTATGTTTGGATTAAAAGCTTATTTCTTTTGTTAGCATCTGCAAGTAGAAACTTAGCTGTTAAAAAAAAATTCACATATAATTAGGGCCTCTTATGGAGGAGCAGTGTCGAACTTAATGGGGCGTCCCTGCTCTCTTCAAGCTTCCGGAGAATGGTAATATTTCACATTTTATGAAACACAGAAGAAATAAATTACAGGTTTAATGATAAGAACTACTTGGGCTCATAATGAAATCTGATTGGCCAGTTAATCCACTGAGACCCTCCGATGTGAACCATCCAAAAGGGGTAAAAATGATGAAAAATGAAATTAAATGGAAAACCCCTCACTGACAGCCTCTTCCGTGAAGGCTGAGGAAGTGGAGCACGGAGAAGCCCGGGGTGGGGGTGGGGGTAAGGAGGAAAAAGCATCTCCCCCAGGTTTGGGAAGAGCAGAGTGGGTGTGGGTGTAGGGGGGGAGATATGGGAGTGGGGGAGTACGGAGTGGGAGTTGGGGAGTAATTCCCTCCCCTCCCTAGGTTTCCTGTTGTAAAAGCCAGGGAGAGCTGCCCAAAGCGAGGCTGGGAAGGAAACCAGCGAGGAAGGAGAGAAGGCAAGGAAGGAAGGATAGCTCCAGGTGAAGAAACTCCCAGGATTCCCACAAAGGCTACACAGCACCAGCAGTCAGAAAGACAAAGGCGGAATTAGAAGGCTCAGCTGGGCTGGGGCTGGGCCCTCAGGAACAAGGAAGTACTGTGTCAGGGAGAAGGGAAAGGCCTCTTTTGGTTCTAAGTGCGCAGGTAGATGTGGGTGTGGTCTCTTTGAGGACTCAGCAGAGGGTGTGGTGTGTGTGTGTATGTGTGTGTGTGTGTGTGTGTGTGTGTGTGTGTGTTTGTGTCCCCTTTATTGTCCCTTTATTCTCCACCAGGCACAGCTGTAGCCGGCTTTCCATTTCTCGGGGGGCACAACGGAGAATCAGGTCTCCACTTGTGCTCCAAGGTTAATTTGCTTGACAATCCGAGACTAGGTCTCTTCTCGAAGTCTGTGGTCTCCTCTGCACACGGAGGCTGTAAATGAGGAATAAGAATGGCGTATAAGAATCGCAGACATACAGCACTTCAGGAAATGGAAACTCTATCACCGATGCTATAAGCATGTGGGAAGTTTGCTCTCCTGTGTCCTGGCCCATACACACAGAGCCAAAAGGGGGAAAATCCAAGAAGCAGCTTTGTGAGACTCTGGTGTGTGTGTGTGTGTGTGTGTGTGTGTGTGTGTGTGAGTCTGAGACCATCCTGACACTGTGTCAAAACCACAGAGAAAACACACACATCCAAATGCCTGCTGACCCCGCAGGTCAGGGAGCATGGCCCTCTCTGGCCAGAGCATTCTCTTCCCCACCCCGTTCACCCGGGATGTTCACGAAAGACTCATATTTGACACAAGAGACAATCGAGTAGAAAGCGGGGTGGACAGGCTCTCTGCTCTCTTGGCGCTCGGCTGGTTGCTTACCACCACACATACGGCTGATGCTCACTGGGGTGGCCTACTTTGGATCTGGAAAGAGCACGGTGGCCCTCACTCATGGGCAGCTTCTGACCCAGTGAATAAGGACAAGATGGAACATAATACCAATACAAAAATGCACGTGCCTGAGCGGTGTGGTTTGACCATGAAGACTGGTTGGTAGGTGAGGTGTGTAGTAGAAATGGTGAGGGATACAGAAGGCTACTAGAGACCATATTAACAGATACTTCCGTGGGCTCGGAATGTGGCTGTTAAAAACACTCTGATGGCCGGGCGTGGTGGCACACGCCTGTAATCCCAGCACTTGGGAGGCAGAGGCAGGAGGATTTCTGAGTTCGGGGCCAGCCTGGTCTACAGAGTGAGTTCCAGGACAGCCAGGGCCACACAGAGAAACCCTGTCTTGAAAAACCAAAACAAAAAACAAAAAACAAAAAACAAAAACAAAACAAAATAATAAAAACCACTCTGGTGCAGCTCCGGGCTTCAGGACCCTTAACCACGGCTGTGTGGGTCCCATGAGCTTCTGGGAAACTCTTGAAATCTGTGTTCCAGGTCATCTTAGGCAGCGCTGGGTCTCCTTGGAGCAAGGCCCTTTGTTTCTCATGGGTGGGTAGCCTTGGCTATCCCTTCTGCATGGAGGAGTTTAAACCTCAGGATCTTGTGTGTTTCTCTGTTGAGGCACAACTGGGGAAGCAGCAGGTGCAGCCCATGAAGAGTGCCCAGGGCAGGGTCACGTGCGACTTCTCCATAAGCGATACCTACCCCTTCTCTCTAGGGAACTCGCCACAGGCTCGGGTAGAAATGCCAAGAGCTCCCAGCATTAGAGTACCTGGTGAGTGGAAGGATGAACTGGTGATTTGATGTGGTCGATCCTGCCTCACTGACCCCTTTTTAGTGGGGCTCACGTTCCCTCTTAGCTGAAGGGGAAAAGAAAGAAAGACAGTGATCTTTTTGACCAGGCAATGGGAGGTGTCTGCTCTCTGTTTGGAATTCTCCCTTACGGGGTTAGAACCACAGTTTTCTAATACTTTGGGGTATAGGTAAACTTACCAATGGGCACATGTTTATCTACCTTTTAGGTATTAATTCTCCAGGATATCCTTCTTGCTTGTTAAACTCCAGTTAATCTCAGCCCACAGTGTGTGTGTGTGTGTGTGTGTGTGTGTGTGTGTGAGTGACAGTGTTTGCAGCTTGGGGCTTTTGCACTCGAGGATTCCTTGTCTACCCAGATGCTCTCACTACAACATCATGCCTCTTCTGCTGTCAATAAAGGGATACCCAGCCCTCTCCCCAGCCACTCCACATCTCAGACTCTGCTTTTCTCCACAGCATCACCACTATCTGAGGGTCCCTTGTTTAAGCATCTAAATTCAAAGACATAAAGACTCTGCCTCCTTCTGCTCTCGCTCCCTCTCTCTCAGACAGGCCCTTGCTATATAGTCCAGAGCTGGCTCAAAGGACTGCGTCTTCCCGTTTGCCTTCTCGAGAAACCCAGAGCCTCTTTGCTGAGTGGATAAATGAACGGAAGAAAACGCCAACTGACCCAGAGCTTCCCGCTTTCATCTATTCCTCCCTGGTGCTCGTCTTGAATTTGGTTCTCTTTCCTACAGCTGGACGCCCTCTACACACGTGGGGATGCTCCATGCTCGTGCTTGTGTGGACCAATCGCGCGAGTTGCCGCTCGCTCGCTCTGCCCTTCCTGCTGGCGTGGGGCATGGCAGGCGCCTGCGTGAGTCCCTGGCGGCAGGAAGAAGCAATTATCTGCTTGCCCGTGGCACTGGAGTGCTATTTAGTTATGGTTCTGGTGCAGGGAGGCCTCGGTTGGTTTCTGGAAGCTGCACATACTGAGAGGGAGAAGGAGGCTTCTAATGGAGGGGCTATAAGGCTGGCATACCAAAGTCACCTTTCCTTGTTCTCTCTCCCTCCCTCCCTCCTTCCCTCCCTCCCTCCCTCCCCGCTTCTCTCTCTCTCTCTCTCTCTCTCTCTCTCTCTCTCTCTCTCTCTCTCTCTCTCTCATGCTAGCTCGCTCTTGCTCTCTCATTCTCTTCCTTCCCTCCTTCCTTTATTTTCTCTTAGAGGTTAATTACCTCATTACTTAATTGTATCTTAAAGTCTACACTACGAGTTAATGCATGCTTGCAGTTTTGCTCTGTCCCAAGCAGCCCAGATGGGGACAGCAACCAGGGCCAAGTTGTCTCCCGGTAATCTGCTCCCTTATGCCCAGAGCAGAGATTGCGACAAAGAGAAGATCTTTCCTGAAGTGACCTTTATTTCTAGGTCTCCCTTGAACAGACTTGTTTCTGCTAGGACTTGAGAGTTACCGGAGGCTGGATTTGAACCCCGGCTCTGGTTTTTTCTAGTCACATGACCCCGGGAGAGTCACTTGAGCCCTCTGTGCTAAGTTCCTCATGTGAAAAAAAAATAGCCTGAGATCAGACTGTATCTCAAAATGGCTTCAGGGAGTAAGTTAATTAATGAGTATAAAGTGTATACAGTAGCAATGGACACATGGTGAGTAGCACTGTAAGCAGCTTATTAAATAAGTAAATGTGATTGAGGATAGATTTCTCACATGGATTGTACACATCATGGGATGCGCACAATATTCTTTCCACACCACGCCTTTCTGCCACTTCCTGTGATGTCACTTCCTGTGATGTCACTTCCTGTGATATTGGGGACTTTGTTTCTCTCCCCTTTGTCTCTCATTTCCTTTTCCGTTCTCTCTCTTCCTATGGCTTCTCCTCTTTCCCTTTCCTCGTCTATCTTACACTTTCCTTTTGTCAGATGAAATCGTTGCTAAGGCATGGATAGTATTTGCCTTGGACACCGGAGTTTTATGAGTCTCTAACTTACTCAACTCTCATAATAAATGTGTAAAATGAATACTGTTTACCTCACTTCATGGACTTGAAAAAAATGTCAGCTTTCCAGTACGTGGTCTCCTTGGTTGTTCTGCAGTGCATGGGGTCCCTTTGTGTCACGGCCTTGTCTTATAAGAACAACTCATTGGCTTAACAAGTCCCCATATGAGTTAACCATATTTAACCTTATTGACATCTTTAAAGGCTCAAACTCTCTCTATAGTCACATTCTGATGAGTTGGAGTTAAGGTTTCAACACATGACTCTTGAGGGTACCGTGACTTAACTCATATGACTTCTCTGATTATATTTGTTATCACACAACCTCTTTCTCCTAAAGAAATGCATCAGTTGAGTTTTTTTTTTTAAGTGAAAGACACTAAAAATGATTTCTGTTCAAAATGTTGAGACTTCCTTGACCAATAATGAAGTAATTGAAGATTTTCCTGGGCATGCTTCAAGATGCTGGCTGAGAAACACTGGCTTCTGAGAAAGAGGTGCACTCAACACCGCTCGTAGGGGAGCCAGGGGTGCAGTTGTTGAGAGCTTCGGATCTGCCCCAGTTAAATATAGCACCCAAGAGACAAATACTCCAGTCTTGCTAAAAATGTCATCTAGGGTCACACAGGTCTTAAACAAAAATATCAGGATATGAACTTGGGTGCTGTCTGATTCCTAAGGCCAGATACCACCTACACATCAGACTACAGTATGACCAGCATATATGCTAGCAGAGCTTGCTAACAGACATCTCCTATCTGTGACTCTCTACTGGATTGTCTACTGTCATGAGTATAGACCAAGGCTGCCTTTTTGAGGTGTTTTTCATGATTTGGGAAGTAAGACAGTATTCGGACCCTGCTCTCAAGTTCCAGAGATGAGTCTTAGCTTAGATACGGCCAATGAAAATACCCTATCACCATGACTACAATGATTGTTTTGAATAGGAGTTCAGGCTTGCAGCATGAGCTGGGCCAACCTAGTCACTTTAAAGACTTTCACGACCGAAAGTGTGAAGCAGAAAAAAATTTTCTTCCAGGGGGATAGGGTGTGGGTAGGTGAGCCAGCAGAACTCTTGGATATGTATTCTGGGCTCCAGAAGGCCATGTGTTGTGTAAAGATTATAACGTGTAGAACAGGATAACACCAACACATGGGAGAAGCAAGAGATGCAGAAAAAGAATCCTGAAGGCATAATAGTCTGACCATTGCCAAGGTCAAGTTCTAGTTCTCCTAGATAGTATAAATGGTTTCCTCTGCTTCAGTTGGCTTGGGGCAGGAGGGCATGGAAGTCCTTGCTGACAGGCTGATCTCTGAGCATATCCATCTGAAGGGCAGCTGAATATGGTGTTAAAAATGTGGACTATGGCATCAGGTGGTCGGGTATGAGTTTACATTTGCTAGTTTAGCAACTGCATTCTTCTAGGAGAGATCATATCTCAACGATTCAGTTTATTCATTTGTAAATTGAAGATAAGGACGATGTACATTCTGCCTACCACCTGGAGCTCTTCAGAGAATAAATTAAGGTGAAGCACATGAAGGAAATGTAGAATTTTAGGCCTGAGGTTAAGTAAATACTGACCCTGCCCTGAGCTATCAGGTCTAGTAACACAGGAGAAACTTCTGCCATAAAAGATGAATGCTGAATGAAGAAAAAAAAAAAACCCCAAACATCTGAGAAAAGTCATAAAAATAAACAATGATAAACAAGTGAGTTCATACAAAGAAGGAAACACAATCAGTAATGAGCCACCAGTCCAGGCCCTCAAAACAAACACAGAGTATCTCATGCCCAAGAAAATGAAAGAGAACAGGAAGTGATAAAAGAAGAACACAGGATTTAACTAAGAATCTGGGGAATAAACAGGGTAGCTGCTGAGGGCTGAGTGGGACAGTAAGGATTTTTCTTTTTCTCTTTTTGGTTTTCAAGACAGGGTTTCTCTGTGTAGTCCTGGCTGTCCTAGAGCTCACTCTGTAGACCAGGCTGGCCTCGAACCCAGAAATCTGCCTGCCTCTGCCTCCCAAGTGCTGGGATTACAGGCGTGTGCCACCACGCCCGGCTAGGGTTTTTCAACAAGCCTAAATCATGTGAGGTGTAAGCCATGTTAGGCGCTGTGATAGGGAAAGAGGCTGTGGTCTCTGGCCACACCCACGTCACCAAGGAGGGAGAAAGGCAGTAAGGAAACGCCCAGTGTGCCATGACAAGGGCCTGTGAGGAATGGGCTTGGGCTTTACCTCATTCAGGACCTCATGCTCAGGTGTCCAGGGGGAAATGTCAACTCAGTTGAGAGCAGGAGGAAGTAGATGGAGTGGTAGGGGACTTCCAGGAAGGCCATCTTAAAGGGAAGAAGGCAGAGCGGGAACCTTATAGAAGTTGCCATTGGGAAGGGTAAAGGAAAAACCCGACCAAGCCAAGGAGTAGTTTACTTTAGGATTTTACAGAAACCCGAATGTAGAAGTTAAAACAAGACAGAGCAAAACAGCAAATCTCTTTTTGTGAAAGAACTTGATATTTCTCTAATCACCCAAGATTTAGAATTATTATTATTATTTTGTTGTTGTTGTTGTTGTTGTTGTTGTTGTTATGGTTTATATATGCCTGGCTTAGGGAGTGGCACTATTAGAAGGTATGGCCCTGTTGGAGTAGGTGTGTCACTGTGAGTGTGAGCTTTGAGACCCTTATCCTGGCTGCCTGGAAGTCAGTCTTCCACTAGCAGCCTTCAGATGAAGATGTAGAACTCTCAGCTCTGCCTGCATCATGCCTGCCTGGATGCTGCCATGCTCCTGCCTTGATGATAATAGACTGAACCACTGAACCTGTATGTCAGCCCCAAATATATGTTGTCCTCTATAAGACTTGCCTTGGTGTCTGTTCACAGCAGTAAAACACTAAAACAATTATTATCACTACTACTACTACTATTATTATTATTACAATGCAGATTTCACGTTTGGGATGGAGGCTTACTACCACAATCAGCATTTTGCTGAACCAAGGAGGAAATGAAACCACCATTAGGAAGTGAACCACAGTAAAGCCAAGAAACTGAGCAAGCAGAGCTGGCAGAGAGGAACCAAGCCTGGGTTCGCCACCGGGAGCCATGTGCACACAGGAGTCCGCCAAAGCTGAGCTGGTAGGGGAAAGAGGATGCAACAAGCCGAAGAGAAGTGGGTACACATGAGAAACAGGGATGGATGGATGGACAGACGGACGGACGGACGGACAGACGGACGGACGGACGGACGGAAGGATGGATGGATGGATGGATGGATGGATGGATGGATGGATGACAGATGGATGGATGGATGGATGGATGGATGGATGGATGGATGGAAGGACAGACGGATGGATGGATGGATGGATGGATGGATGGATGGAAGGACAGATGGATGGATGGATGGATGGATGGATGGATGGATGGATGGATGGACAGATGGATGGATGGATGGATGGATGGATGGATGGATGGACAGATGGATGGACGGATGGATGGAAGGACAGACGGATGGATGGATGGACGGATGGATGGAGGCAAAGAACACACTTACTCCTGCCTCTTCCAACAGTTCCCTATTCCAGTTCCTGTGGGCTCTGACTGAGGGGGCTGGTCAGATCCTTGGGTTTCTGGAAACTTCCGCTTAAGGCTCAGCTTGTGTCACACAGCTAGCCCCTATATAAGCAACCGCCCGAGAAAAGAAAGGCATCCTAATAGAGCAACGACTTCCCTCCTAAAGAAGGCGCTCCTGTCACTGAGCTAGGGAGGCAAGGGTAGGACGCTTCTCTGAAAGGCGCCCTGACACTGTGGCCTGAGGGTAGTGACAGGAGCAGGAGGAAGCTTTGCCTAGACTGAAATCTTGCCCTGTGCTGGCTCTAAGCTATCACCACATCTCCAGAGAAGAGCTGACCTCTGACATAACCTTTGCTGGCCAGCATATACCGATATAATGGAAACTTTCTAGTTCTTACTATCAAGTGAGAATTAGTCTTTATCAATACTCTCTTGATAGTTTCTTCTAAAGTATTGACATCAATAGGCATTTCCTTGGAAGATTATTGTCCCTAGATATATAACAACATATCATGAGCATGTGACTGAAAAAATACAAATAAGAAAACTCTTAGATTCAAAGGCTGCGTTAGTATTACTATTAGTGTATAACGGGGTCCTGAGAAGTCCTTTAGTAAACGAGCTGAATATTGTTCAATGTAGCATCTCCTAAATGCTCTGCACCACGAACTTTTCTCTCAGAAGAACCCACACTGAAATCCTGCTGCACCCAGGGATATGGAGAGTGAGGTTGAGGAAATACTGTTGCTGCTCTACAACTCCGTAAACTAGGTGTGGCATGGTGAAGTCACATGGTGAAGTCACATGGTCACAGGAAGCAATGGCATCTGTAGAGAAGGGACTGCTGCTCTCAGATGCCAGAGAAGAGAGCTCACTGCCCGTCACACAGGGCCACAGGGGGAAGCAGCGGGGTTTGGTTAGGTGTTAGGAGACAGGAGTGAGGGAAACCCAGAACCTTCCAGTGTTCTCTGGGCAAGGAATATTTTTCCTTTCTTCTTCACCTGGATTTGTCTGCTATTCGATGACAATGTAATAGGAAGCTGACTGCCAGAGAGACCTGGGAAATGTACAGAGTGACTTACAGTCCCATTGTGACAGAAAGTTGTGGGACCACACCATGGTGGCTTGAAGAACAACCCCCATTGGCTCATAGTTTTGAATGCCTCGTCACCTGGAAGTGGCACTATGAAAGGATTAGGCGGTGTGACCTCGTTGGAGAAAATGTGTCACTGGAGTGGGTTTTGAGGTTTTAGAAGCCCAGGCCAAGCCCAGAGTCTCTCTTCCTGCTGCCTACGGATCCCCAGATGTAGGACTCTCAGCTGCTCCTCTATTTCCTACCATGACAACAATGGACCAAACTTTTGAAACTGTACGCAAGTCCCAATGTGTTTTTCTTTATCAGAGTTGCTGTGGTCATGGTGTCTCTCACAGCAACAGAACAGTGACTAAGACACATGCTAGTCAAAGCTCGGCTTTTGTTTGGGGCTGTTTCATAAGCAACTACGTGACTGTGATATTCATATAAGGCTCAGTGGACCTGACAATCACTGTAAGACGTATACTTTCCCTAAATTAATTAGCGCTTTGACTAATCACTCTGATTATTTAAGATCAAAGTGCCCTCAAGAAAAACACATGTAAATAAGTTTTTTCTTTAATTATTCAAGTAGAAGAAATATGCCTACAATACAGAAGTTACTAGAAATAAGATTTATTTTAGGGGCGGGGATTAAAACCCACAGAAGCACATTTCGAGAACCATCTAAATGTTTAATAATAGGTAATGTGCTGTGATAATTTTAAGAGACAATTCAGACTATTATGCAGTTATTACAAATAATAAATGCTGGCACTAGGCAGCAGAACCCATTTCTCTTGAACAATATGTATGAACACCTGGTAAGAGCCAGGCATCATAACCAATGATATGGATGAAGTAAAGATGAAAGAGCTTATGTCTATAATCCCCCGGAGGAGCCAGCCTTATAAACACGAGAAAGAGTTTACAAATTATATATGAAATTAGAACGGCAAATTTTTATGTATACAAATTTTCCTATAATGAACATGTGTTATACGTGTAATAAAAGTAGTAAATTCTTGTACTACAGTTTTTACAACTATGCAAAATATATAGAGTTATTGGAAGAGAACATGGAGGAAATAGCCGTATTAGGGAAATCCTGCTGTTGTAGCTCATTCTATGTCAACTTGGTCAGGCCATAGTACCTAGCAATTTGGTTAAACACTAACCTGGGTGTTTCTACACCAGTATTTTGTAGATGTGGTTATCACCTATGATCATTTGACCTCATGTGAAAGTTGTACTCAGTAATAACACAGAACAAACAATGAGGGTTCCTAGAAAATAGAAGTTTTGCCTCTCTTTCTACCCAAGTCCCCCTGCTGCCTGCTTAGGGTTTTAGATGGTCCAATCAATGGTCTCTCTCTCTCTCTCTCTCTCTCTCTCTCTCTCTCTCTCTCTCTCTCTCCTTTTATATACAATTGGGAGGAGATAGAATCTGTTATCATTTGGGCCTCGTGGGAAGAAATAGATGCCTGGGAGAATGTCCCTGCAATTTGGGGATCCTGGGATATTTCTCTCTCTCTCTCTCTCTCTCTCTCTCTCTCTCTCTCTCTCTCTCTCTCTCTCCCTTCCCGATGAACATAGTAGTTTCTTCTGCCAAGCATTCCCCATCATGATGTACTGTGTCACTGTAGGCCCAGAGGCTACAAGGCCCAGCAACCACCAAATGAAACCACTGGAAACATGAGTGACAATAAACGCTTGTTCCTTTGTTAAATTGCTCAGTTTAGGTGTTTGGTCACTGTGCTGGCTGGTGCTATGTCAACTTGACACAAACTACAGTCATCTAGAAAGGCAGACCCTCATTTGAGAATATGCCCGAGTCATCTAGAAAGGCAGACCCTCATTTGAGAATATGCCCGAGTCATCTAGAAAGGCAGACCCTCATTTGAGAATATGCCCGAATCTTATTAGCCTGTGGGTCAATCTGTGTATTTTCTTGGTTGATAATCAGTGTGGGTGGGCCCATTTCATGGTGGGTGGTGGCACCTCTGTGTTGGTGGTCCTGGGTGGGAAAGCAGGCTGAGCAAGCCATGAAGAGAAAGCCGATAAGCCGTGTCCCTCCATAGCCTCTGCCTCAGTTCCTGCCTCAGGATTCCTACCTTGAGTTTCCGTCCCTATCTGACTTTCCACGGTGATCGACTACAAGCTATAAGATGAAATAATCCTTTCCTACCCGTGGCTTTTGGTCATGGTTTGTCTCAGCAATAGAAACCCTGAGATGGTCATAATGACAATGTTCTGGTTGAGGAGACTTTGAAGGCTTTGTGTCCTAATCATTGGGCCTAATGATTGGGAGGTGAGGAAGTGATGAAGGCTCCGATCTATAGAGGGGATAAATTAAAGATAAATGTATAATTTGATAGTATTATTGGGAAATTGTAGAAAATTTCAGAGGCATGGCTCATTTGCAGGAAGTGGGTCACATCTTGGGATCTACATATATTCATTTCTCCGATCTGCTCTCTGCTTTCTGGCTGCCATGAGATAAGCTCCTCCTGTCCCCTCTGGTCCATGCCCTTGCCTGATATCTGGTCCAAAACAGTGGGGTAACCATGGACTGCAAGTGTGTGTCAAATACTCTTCCCTCTTTGAGTGGTTCATGTTTGTCCCGGAGATGAAAGGTGACCACCACAGATGACTTACATATCACTATCCTTTTCTCTTTTATTAATTTAATCTAATGTTGGCATAATCCTGTATGATTCCCTTTTTAGGCTCTTCTGTGCTTCCTGAGATGAGCTTTCTCTGAGAATCTTATCTTAGTTTCTCACACCTTCTCCCTACTATTGGTTCTGAGTTGTGTAAAGGTTGTCCATAAAGGTGGAAGCTTATGACAGGAAACACGGAGTACGTTAGCTGATGTGTTGTTTCTTTGTCTTCAGAAGTGGCTTCGAGCAACTCCAGAGGCTGCACTCAGTCTCAGGTTCTATAGATTCCCAGAATCCTTCACTCTTTGTTAGGTCTTAAAGAGCTGTGCGCCTATCAAGAGACTGCACACGAATCCTGGGGCCTGGGTAGCATGCTCCTTTGCCTTTCTTTAAGTCCTTCCCCTACCCCTAGTGGGGATTCGTTCCAATCTTCACTGTCCCATTAGTCAGGCCTCGGGCTGTATTTCTTGAGTAGTACTTCAAGTGAGTGTTGGCCTAAGCAGCACAATGTCACTTTCCAGTTGTGTGTCTACATCCTGGCTCAGTGTTCTCAGGTGTACAATGAGGGGAACTAGTCGACTGGACGTCCAGGATGGTTACAAGGGTGTCCCATTGCAAAGTCTCTAGCACACAGTAGACAACCCTACAGAAGGCAATCACTAGTACCAGTCTTTGGAAAAGTCGTTTTACCTATGTCAGCCATCTCGAGACTTGCGTCCTAGCCGGACATCCCAGGTGTAACTGAGGAGGCAGAAACGGGGCTGGGAAAGGGCACCAAGCTCTCAGAAGGAACAGATTTCTGTACTCACTTAATAACACCACTTCATTAGAAAGAATAACACATTAATCAACTCCCCCAAATAAGTAGAGGTAATTTACCACCACGCAGAAAAGGTGGCTTTGTATCTAACTAAGAATTTTTCCCAGAAGTAATGCAGGCAGTAAACGGGGTCTTTCTCCTGCCTCTCTCAGCTCAACGCTTTATTTATAAGGTGGGTTGGCAGACCAACAGTTAGTTTCCAATCACATCCTTCCAGGCCCTAGAACTCAACTGGAGTCGTCCTCCATATACCTCATGTGGATTATCCATTTGATGAAGCATCTGCCAAGAAAGTTTTAATCTCTACCAAGTGTTCTAGCATCCCCCTCTCTCCTCCTCCTCCTCCTCCTCCTCCTCCCAGGCCGCACTCAGCTGATGTGTGCTTAGGAAATGCAAACTAATTTTAAAATTCGCTGGAGCAAAACATGATTAGAATGGTTAAGTCTGCTGCCAAAAATAAAATCAGCTAATGCATTCCATATATTTAGATTTCCGAAATTAAGTTGAAATCATGCTTAGTTCATCCAAAGTTTGGGTTGAGACGTATCACCCCAGATCGCTGCTATGGGACCCTACTTTTTTTTCCTTCCCTTCTGGCAATCATAAATTTGATCTTCTTGTAAATGGAACCACAGTTCTCGTGTCCCAGGGCAGTGTTTTTGCTCTGTCATCCTGCTGAGCATGTGGTCACACACCCTGTTCACTTCAGAGAAGAAAACTCCATAGTGCTGAGGAGAAGCAAGAAGCAGAAGACACTTCTGGCTATATCTAAACTACAGTTTTCCTGCTCTTTATATCCCTCTGCCCAGCCTCACTAGATGTAGGACTCCATCTGAGGAATGCACACACACACAACACCCTTCAGGTATTATCGCCGACAATGATACCAACTAGTAGGGCACATTTCTGCCCTTCATAAACTCATGGGATTTTTGTTTGTTTGTTTGAGCCGGGGAAACAAGGTTAGTATTACAGCACAACACACATTACAGAATACAGTGAGTTGTTAAATATTGTTTCATAGATTATTTAAGAGAAACCCAAGGGAGAGATCATTAACAAAGGCTGGAGCAGTTTCCATGCAGCACCCAAGACAGGCAGGAGAGGAGAGGAGAGAACATTTTGGGTGAAGGGACATTGAGAATACAGACCCGTCCAAGGCACTGTCGTGTTTTGCGAAAGACAATATTTGGGTGGAAGAGAAGAATCGTGCTAAGGACTTGTAGGACACAGAGGTACTGGAAAGTGTGTGGCTGGAGCTCAGTGTGAAGAGTGGCTATTGCTCTTGCACAGGATCTGCCTTTGGTTCCTGGCACCCACATGGGGTGGCTCACAATTGCCTGTCCCTCTAGAGCTGGTTGCTCACGCCCTCTTCCAGCTTCCACAGGCATCTGCATTCATGTGCACATACCCCACAGAGGCACATAATTTTTAAAAAAAAAAATCATAAAAACCAAAGCAAGGAATGTTGGTTTATTTGAAAGACCCATGGGACTCACGAACAGGAGTGTATGGAAGATTGCATCAGGGCCCAAGAAGTCCTTTTTGTGTCTTTTGTCTTCACTCTTTCACATCTGCCTCTGCCTCTGCCTCTGCCTCTGCCTCTGCCTCTGCCTCTGCCCCTGCCATAGCTTCCTTGTTTTGGTTCTTACAGCATGTTGTAGCCATCTCATGTCTTGAACTTGTTCATTCTCTTTCCTGCTCATTAGTTGCTGTTCTACCTCTGTTTCATATTACTAGTAGATAAAAGAACCCAATAGGCACCTCTCTGGTCCCATCAGTTATCAGCTGAGGTCACACGGTACAGCAGGAACCACAAACACAGATGCCATGCCCTTCTTGGGTGAAAGGGTAGATGGCACCCTAGAGGGGTGAGATGAGAAGAGGTGGGTAAGTAGGTAAGAATATGTAGGACAGGACTGCTCTTTGGTTCTTCCAGTACCAGATGAAGATACTTCAACTGTCTGGAATTCTATGACTCATTTGCAGCAAATTCTGAAAATCTAGGTTTTTCCATCAGAAAGATTGGTTTGTGGTTAAAGGTTATTGACTTTAGGGGCAGACATACCAGGAACTCATTCGACTTTGAATATGTTCCCATCACATCTGTAGTTATATTCATAGGATCAGCAATGCTTCTGGTCTCTATGATCGGAGCACCTCCCTGTTGTAGGGATTTCTCCTTGGGTTGACTCCCTATCTGGTCCCCTAAGTTCCAGGAGGCCCTGGGAAAGTAAGACAGGGCTCTGTAGCAGGCTGATGGGTGTCCATTGTCTAGAGCAGGAAATGTTTCGATTCATCTTTTGGCTGCATGGTGTCTGTCAAGGATAGATATTTAATGAAAGTTTTTTTGAGCAGAATAAATAAAGTCAGTTTACAGATGTAAGCAATTCACAGCCAAGGAGAAACTCAAAGAGATTTAGCTTTATTATAAATAAGAGAAATAATCACAACAATATGTCTCTCCTTGCTCAAACATTCCTATGACACTGTTTCTTCTGTTCCTGCCAGGGGTGCCTCCAGGGACTTGATGACCTCACTTCTTGTTTAGTTTTGTGGTGTACCTCAAACAATGGCTTGTGACCTTTTCCTTTTTGATCCCCGCCCCCCCACTCCCCCAAACCCCACTTACAGGCAGGCTCGGGTCAGTCACCCCAGGTGCCACTGGTGCTGGTCTTTGATAAAGGCAGGAAGCTGGCTCCAGTCACCAGAGAGAAACCCCTTACTTCTTCCACAGTGACATGGCAAGGGTTGAGGGGAGCTGGTCCCTGGGCTCAGCCCACTAGTCAGGGCTGGAGGCTAACGGCGGTCTAGAAGGTGGCCCAACCCTGCGAACTTTCTTGACTTCAACGAGGAGAAGGCAACAAATGAGACGAAATGAAAAATATAATGATGCATATTATATTAATCATCCTCCCCTTTTCTGACACAATAAATCTTCTCTTTAAACTCGTGGTAGCGATTGCAACATCTTCCTCTCTCCTCGAAACAGCACAGATTAAGATGAAGTGATAGTGCTGTGTCAAAAGAGAGCTTTACTGCCACACTTGGGATACAAAGAGAGAGGTTAATTTATCATCGCTGGGGAGAGCTGACAGGAGAGAGATATACAACCGAAAGGGGATTTAGCACAGGGCCAAGAAACTTCACACTATTTTCACCATCTGTCACATGCTCTAATAAAGCAGGGCAAAATATGAAGAAAGGAAAAATGAACTATCAAACACTGATGTAATGCAGCCCATAAATCTAATTTAATTACTTTGCATGGAGACAGGTCCTCGAGTCTGTGTGAATATACTGGATTTTCTTGGCAACTTAACAACTAAGTGTTTTAATAACATCACACTATAATTTATTCTGCTTGAAACACAAAACCCCTTTTGTGAGAGTTTCATTTTTGAGAACTGTTAATTTTTTCGGCTAATGTCAAAACTGGCATAAATTCGCATGTGAACTTGAAGCCTGACTGTGAAAAAGGCTTAGGTTACCGCATGCCTTTTTATTGTTCGGCACTTCCCGGCTTCTGCATGCATTAGAAATAATTGGGCTTTGTTGATGACTTAGGTGAGGAGAGTTGTCTTGCAATTAGATTTTAATATAATGACAAAGGGTGCGTGAGGGGGGAATCTTTGTAAAAATAAAAAGAGCTAAGAAAACCCAGTGAGTAGAGGCCCTGTTCTCCAGTGGAAAAGCAAAAACAAAAAACAAAACAAAACAAAACAAAACAAAAAAACCCAATCAGTGCACGATGCTCTTGGAAGCAGGCTGTCCTGAGAACCATGAGAATCCCACACAGGAGAATGTAAGATGTCAGGACTGACCAAGACACTGGGGGTGCAGGTCTGCCCTAGAGGGAGCCAGTGCGAGCAGAAAATAAATAAAAAAATAAAATTAAAATTCATCATGTGTCCTCCCGAATTTGGATGCGGTTACAGAAATTATTGTTAATAATGAAAGCCATATATCAAAGGCTATAAAACTCATCTGTGCTAGGACACTATTTTTTTTTTTAGGCTCTGTTCTGAACCATTAAAGATGACATATTGCATTTGTGTGCCTCTGTGTATAATAAGATACATTTAGGTCTGATTCTAACCTAAACTGGCAATTTTGGTATTGAACTTGAGTCTTTAAATGGGAGCTGTGACATTCCAGTCCAGAGGAGGTCAGCAGAACCCATCCATTCTCCCATGACCTCACTCAAACGGGGCAGGATGGATGGGTAATTAATTTGTTAGATCATCAGTGATTCATGTTGGAAAAATACAACACAGAGGCTCTTGACAAGTTCAATTGAAATACAATGAGGAAAAAGAATATCCCCCCCCCCAGTAAAACCTCAAATCTTAAACATAGAGCAAGACAGACCGTGCAGTTCATTTATTTATTTATTCCTTCAGGATATTTACTCTATAGAAAGTAGGCTTTCTATACATACTGGAAGCACATGCAACCTGGTAACAGAGATACAGGGATTTGGACACTCCCAGAGCTTAGAAGTCATCTGTGGAGTTCGTGGAGGAACAGGGCTGGAGGTTTTTGGTCATGATACCTGATCTGGATAAACCAAGAACCTGAATTGGAAGATTCTAACAAGTCTAAGACCCATTAGGAAGTTGACCATATTGTTGACTCTTTGTTGACCGCCACCAGCGACAGGGCGTAAGCTAAAAGTCTTAAGCTGTTCAAAGACCCAGAAGCCCGGAGCTGAGAGGGTACAGGTTTTTTTTTTTTTTAGAGAAGTAGTTCAAATGCATTTCTCCTGGTGCTTGTTTCTGAAAGTTCATACTCCCCAGATCAGACCTGGAAAATACTCAATTCCTGTGGTTTCTTGTTCTGTTGAATTTGTGTGGGAGAAAAAAGTACAGCCTTGAACTCTGAATGAAGCCCAGTGTGGAAGCAGCGGGTTTCCGTGGCGCTCTCTCAAAAGCTCTCCTTGGTGTTTGTAAAGACTTCCCACGTATTCTGTTACTGACCCGCGGCTTGGAATAGGGAACATTAAAAATTTAAAAATTTAAAAAAAAAAAAAAAAAAGAAGAGGGAAAAAAAATCCAGGCTGCCAGTATTTACTTATGAAACGACTTGGTGAGAGCCCAGCAACCCAACTGCCTGGAAATTAGTGCACAAATTGAAACTTTGAAGGCTTTCTTTTCTGGCATTTTGATTTCCTCATCTGAAAAATGGGGATATTAATACCTACCTCCTGGAGCTGTTGTGAAGATTAAGTGCCACTACGTATATAGAGCACGGAGCACAGGAAAGTGATGGCTGCAATTATTATTTTATTATAATTATTTAGATTTCATACCCCTCCTCTTTCCCTGTCTTTCTAACTTTCCTATTTCTCTCAATGCCTCTCTCCACTTCTACCCTCCCCCACTCTTCCCCTCCTCCACTCCTTCCCTTCCCTTCCTCCTCCCCCTCCTCCTCACTTCCTCCTCACTTCCTCTTTCTCTTACTCCTCCCTCCTCCCCATCCCCCTTCCCCCACTTCTCCCCTTTCTCCTCACTCCTCTCTTCCCTCTCCTCCCCACTCCTCCCTTTCCCCTACTCTTTCCACTCCTCCCCTCCTCCCACTCCTTCCCCTCCCCTCCTCCCCTCCTCTCATCTCCCTTCCCCCCTCCTCCCTCTCCTACTCATCCCCCACTCTTTTACCCTCACTGCCTTCCCCCCTCCTCACAGCTCCCCCCCCAGCTTATTTCCTCATAGATCTGATCCCGCATGAATCTGCTTCCTTCAGTCCTCCCCTCTCCTCACTCCTCCCCACATCCCCTTAGTCCTCTCTCCTCCCTTTCCAAGGTTCTCTCCCCCTCCATATACAGGATTCTCTCTTCCCTCAGCCTCCCTCTTCTGGCCCAGCAGCAGACTGCAACCAAAGCCACTCTAAAAACAAGAAAACAACAAAAAAGCCATCTTCAAAACTAGGAAATACAAACAAAACCCAAAACAACCAATGCCATCCATGCCCAAGGGTGACTTAGGCTATTTTGTTTAGAGACCGGCCTTCCTTGGGAAGCACTTAGCAGAAATGAACCGAGTACCACACCACTCTGGGATGTGAGCGCAAATGCAAAAGGAGTTTGGATGCCCCAAAGCCGAGGGATATTTTTACAATCGAAGAGCACGAGGAGCTGGAAGCTTACCAGTAATTTAAAGAGCCAGCAAAACTGATGGTGTTGTCCCCTTTAATCCATAGCTATTAGCCCAGGTGCCCATACGAGGGGAACTTTGACCTCTCATAGAAAGCACTTGGGCTTGAACTCACCTTTGTTTAAGCTTACTGGTGAGGATGACATCATTTTCATGAGCAGATGACGAAGGCACTCTAGACCTAAGCTGCAAGTGTCCCAGCCCCTTGTGACAGGGACAGAAGGAAGACAGAAGAGACACAAAGGCCAGCGTGTGCCTCTGGAAGGTGTGGGGTTTCTAGAAAACACCTTCAAATGGGCCCTGGCCCCAGATGCCTCCCCTCCCCCACCCCCAGTGGTGTTCCGCCATACTGAGTCTTCTTGATTCATCTCTGCATTCTTCTCACTGGCTTGCTAATGTGTCTACTGAGGAACATGTTTCCTGGACCGCCATTGATGGTTCTCGCTACTTCATTGAACCCTCATAGGAAACGTTTAGAGTGTGTTTCTCCTCGCATACATTTCACCAGTGAAGGAACTGCAGCATGGAGTGGCAGGTCACAACCTAAGCCTGCTTAACTCACAAGTGGCCAGCTTCTATGTGACCCAGTGACTGTATCATGATTACCATCAGAGGACAGGCAACATCTACTAAGCAGGGCACGCCATTAAAGTCTATCATCTCACGCCAGTACTGACACCCTGACTCTAAGAGACAGGTATTGCTTTCGTTCTGCACAGAAGCTCAGAGAGCTACTCAAACAGACAGTAACTGTTAGATGTGATGTAAAATCAGATGGGCCCGGCCTCCAGTCCTGTCCCTTTGCTTCTGTTAAATCTCCAGAACAGAGTCTCAGCAGAAACTGGCCGCTCATTTCGCTTGACAGCTTCTGCCCTTGTAAGTGATTGTCTGGGACCTCTCGCTACTCCCTGTATCAAATGAAGGGCTTATTTCTACTGCTACAATGGTGGAGTCTGAACATAGTGATGGCTTTGCCAGACCTCTGCTACCTCATCACTGTGGATGGGGGTGACTGATAAACACATAGATACATCTCATTTTAATGGAACCCCAAAGCCAAATCAGCCTGGAATTAGAGAAGACCTTGGGGAAGTTCTATTCATGGGTTTACATTGAATGTCTGTCTTTCTTTTTTTCTCTGTGTGTGTTTGTCTGTGTGCCTGTCTGTGTGTCTGTTTCTCTGTCTCACTGTGTATCCATCTGTCTCTCTCTCTCTGCCTCTCTGATTTTCTCTGCTTACCTCTCCCCCCCTGCTCTGTGTGTGTGTGTGTGTGTGTGTGTGTGTGTGTGTGTGTGTATGTGTGTCTATCCATTTCTAAGACTAAGTTTCACTATTGTAGCCTGAGTTTGCTTTGAATTGAGTATCTTCCTACATCAGACTCTTGAGTGCTAGGATTACAGGAATGTGTAGCCACGCCCAGATCTGGGCAACTGTTCTAGTATCTTCAGAACCAAGGCCAACAAAAGTTTTCTGTAAATAGTGTGTGTGTGTGTGTGTGTGTGTGTGTGTGAGAGAGAGAGAGAGAGAGAGAGAGAGAGAGACAGAGACAGAGACAGAGAGAGAGACAGAGACAGAGACAGAGAGAGAAGAGAGGCGAGGAGAGAGGAGAGAGAGAGAGAGAGAGAGAACTTCACGTCTTTGTGGCCTGACAGTCTCTTGCCACACCCTGCCATAGGTACTCAGGTATGGGGTGATTGTGTGTCAGGTCAGCCATCACCGCTAATTCCTGGATAAGCCAGCCAGGCTATATTCTAACGAATCTTTATTTCTGAATGCTGAAGTGTGAACTTCACACCATTTCCTGTGTCACAGAGGCCATTCTTCTTTTAATTTCCCCAGCTACTTAGAAATGTAAGAACTATTTTTACGGTCACAGGCCGTATATCAATCCACAGTGGGCTGGGTCTGCTTTATGGGCCATAGTTGATACACCTTGGCTTAAGACATTTAACTATGGGTCAGTCATTAGACAATCCACTGTGTAAATCAAAACACAAACTACTAATCTAGTTTCATTGTGGAGGAAGGAGGGCCCCAGTGATTGAGTTCTCCAAATACATTTTGTACCCCGAAGCATGAAGAAAGAAAAATTCTGTGTCGAGGGTAGTGGACACACCGGGGAAGCTAGACCACAGGCCTGCAGGTAGCTTTCTGGCCATTTGAGCGATAAGGATGTTTTTCTGCCTTTCTTTGTAGGCATGCTTTGCCTGGGGTAATCCTTGCTCTATAAGGCAGCTGATCTTTGAACTGGTTGCAGTCTTCTCTCAACAAGCCCTCTGTTCTCCTACAGATACCTCATCCTGACTCTCAGTGGTTTCCTCTGCCTATATCATCCAAAACTAGGAAAAAAAAACAATCTTGTCATTTCCGAAAGTTCCCAAGAGAGTGGTTCTTACCCTTCCTAATGGGCTGCAACCCTTTAATACAGTTCCTCATGTTTCGGTGACCTTCAATCACAACATTAGTTTATTGCTACTTCATAACTGTAATTTTGCTATTGTTATGAACCGTAAATATCTGATATGCAGGATATCTGATATATGACCCCTGTGAAAGGGTCAACTGACCCCAAAGGTTGAGAAATGCTGCCATAAATAGTTCTTGGGGGAGTTCCTCAATACCCATCAATGTAAGATGCTCAAATGTCTGAAGGAAGCAGTTTTTTTTAAAAGAAGTTTTGTTAATTCTTTGACAGTTTCATACAATATTCTTTGATTATTGTTACATGTCCCTATCCTCTCGTAACTTCTTGTCTTCCATTCACTGGAAGATGGCTAGCCACCAAGGCCTCACTCTGGAAGAAAACTGGCTCTCCTTCTCTAAGAAGTCATCAAATGTCAATACCTCCTTAGGGCGGGGATCCAGAGAGGCCTCCTTCCTACCTCTGTGTCTGAATGTTGACTAGCTTGATCTTGTGTAGGCAACCACAACAGCCATGAGTTCGTGAGTGCAGACGTTGAATCGTGTCTAAAACACTCTTTCTGGTCCTCTCCACCGCGTGGCTTCTGCAAGTTTCCCACCCCTCTTTTGAAATGGTTCCTGAGCCTGGATACAGGCTCTGTTTCGGGATCTATGGGGTGTGAAACAGACTGAGTACGGCACACTGATCCTCACACTCATGGAGTCCCTGCAGTTTGGTCAGCTGTGAGTTTCTGTGTTGACCACTGTCCACTTCATAAAGAAACTTCTCTGATCTCGAAAGTAATCTATTGGTATAGACACAAATTTCAAGGGCAAGTCTAATGCTATGTCTACTCAGTAGAATAACAGACTAATGCTAGGTCTGTTTAGAGTGAGTTCACCCCTGGGACCTATGAGACCATCAATGATGGGTCCTTGGCCAGATTTAGAGTACTAGGTATCCACCAGTTCATTTGGTGTGTAAAACCCTAAATTCAACCAGAAAGTGGTTGGTTACCCCCATCAAATTCATACTACCACAATATGGAAATACCCATTACTGCTTTACTTCGCAGGGTTTATAACCAAATAAGAAGTGAGCCCTTTCTCCTCCCATCAGCAGACTGCATAGAACCCTCAGGTGCCATGAAAGCTAGCCAAGAGACAGGAGGGCTTTCTGCACAGTACCAACTTGGCTTCCTCGTGCATGTCCTGTGGTTAAAGCCTGTGGTGACGTCAGCAATTGGCACTTATCATCAAGTTCTGGTAGGTGACAAAGTACAGTAGGAATGGCCTGTATTGTTGTGGGGGCGAGGTGTCAGGGTAACCCCAGACGAATGCCTTGAGGAGTGGTATCCCACACCTGACACCGTGGCTTCTGAGAGGGGCAGAGAGAAAGCACGTTGGTCCTGTCCAAGAAGCTGCTTCCTCCAGGCTGGCTTGCTTTCATTAGTACTGGAAGGTGCTGTGTAGGCTGTATGTACTAGGGTAACTCCATTTAAACACACACACACACACACACACACACACACACACACACAAGATGATTAGGAGCCAGATCTTGAGATGGTTTAAAGAAAAGGCAGAATTGCCATAGACTTAACAGACATTAATTTCTCATAGTTTTGGAACCTGGAAGCCCAAGGTCAAAGCTCTGGAGGATCTGTTCCGCTGAGGGCTATCTTCCTAGCTTGGGGACAGCCACGTTGTTGTGCACTCACACGGGAGAAACGAGAGAGCACTCTGGTGTCTCTAAGGCGACATCAAATACGATCCCACCAGCCTTCGCGCTCATAATCTCATTTTTCTTTAATTACTTCCGAAGAGATGCCATCTCTTAATACACCCACACTGGAGACGTCAAGCTTGGCTTGTTAGGTCCTAAGCATTTAGCTTATATGGTTGTGAGAGCACCGCCCCTCTGAAGTACCCCGATGCTGTTTCCTTCACTTCGTTCTGTGGCAGAGTCTGGTTTCTTCAGCTGTGATTTTCTTGCCCGAGGGACACTTCTTTCCTCTGTTCGTCTCCTCCCCTATTGGTCTCGGTCTGTCTTGCCCCTTTCGCCCCTTGCTCCTCTCTTGCCTTTCTCTGGAGACCATTTGACTGAATTACACTTTAAAAATAGGAAAGAGAAAACTTCTTGGGTATATGGAATCCCTGGTATGGGTTTGCTGTGGACCTTTTATCTGTGGGAGCTGAGATGAAAGTATTGAGAGGTTGAACCCGGGCATAACCTTAGGAGCCTGGTGTCCTGAACAGCTATCCTGTGTTTCTCTGGAGATTGCCCGCCCCCTTCCCTGCGTGCCATCTCCTCCAATCAAAGACCCCTAGCTCATCACATGTAGGCAGACGGAACCTTCTGGACTGCTTTCCTGAGAACTGTGGGTTTAATGGAGTAGGACCGGCATCCTGACCAGAGGTCTTGCTCCTGGGCAAGGTGGATGCTGGTAGATGGATTGTGCACACGTCCCCATAGAACCGCCAGACAGGCATTGCACTTTGAGAAGCCGCAGAACCCCGCTCTGGGGGGTGGGAAAGGACAGTCCTTGGGGTCGCCTGGGGAACCGGCAGGGCGGAGCTTGTGGGTCCTTGGGCCTCACAGAGGCCAACAGGTCTTCAGTCTGGGACGATGCAGATGCCACTGAATATTGTAGAAGAGCGGAGAATGGAGTGTGGGCCCTCGGGGCTGGGCTCTGCGCCCCCCCCCCTGGCTGAAGGGAAAGGGGCAGGGGAATGCTCCGGTTGGGTCCCCCGGGGATGAAGAGTCCCGGCTTCTTCCAGCGGGAGACTAGACCCGCTGCTCTTTAGAGGAACACCTGCCGCATTGCTCCAGCCTGGCGAGTCCAGATGAGAAGAGGCAGGCCATAGTTTTGGAGAGTTTATTATAGAGAAGTAGAGAGAGGGAGAAGGTAGAGAAGCAGAGGTCGGCTATGGCCATATGGAGAGAAGGGGAGCAAGGGGGAGAGAGAGAGAGAGAGAGAGAGAGAGAGAGAGAGAGAGAGAGAGAGAGAGAGAGAGAGAAGTAAGAGAAGAGAGAGCAAGAGAGAGAGGAGGGGGCAAGCACCCCCTTTAATAGTGGACTGGGCCTACCTGGCTGTTGCCAGGTAACCGGGGAAGAGCACACCTGGCTGTTATCAGGTGCCTGTGGGGGTGGAGTCCAGACAGAATACCAGGGGCTTGGGGCACTGCCCTACATGACTGATGGCCAAAGGATTATGGAGTTGAGGGCCTTGTGTCACAAGCCTAGTGTCTGAGAGCATGGCCAATGGGTCCATCCCTTGTAGAATTAACCTATGGGGTCTCCGGAAGTTAAGCCTCACCCAACCAGAACACAGACTGCCTTTCACAGTCCCACAGAGAACCATGTCTCTGTTGTAGAACGCCTACTTTTGGTCTTTGACAATAACATCATTTTTGGAATCTTACTGCACCCCCACACAAACTGGAGCAGGGCCTGGCCAGGAGACTCACAGCAAGTAAAAACTGGGTGTTGTGACTTAAGCGCCTCTGTCTTTTTGGTACTCCTCTGTCTCAACCCTTAGGTGGGTCAAGTTGAAGGGCAGACAGGTATGACCTTGGTGCAACAGGACCCCTTCCTAGCCAAAGGACATGCATGCATTTAGGGTCCTCTATGAGGAGGAAGATACATCACAGTGCAGTGTGTACACATACACAAGCCAAGCCCGTGAATGGGTGGGGGATGGGATATGTCACACAACTAGATTCGGGCTTCTTGTGAGTCACGTGTGAGGTATTGTAGCCCGGAAGTATGAAAGAAAGGTTTCCTTGCCACGGGCCCTTCTCTCTCTGGGTATCCAGGGTTTGCTTGCAACAACTCTCTTCCCCACGGTGAGACTCCTTCTGGAAAATGAGCTCTTTGAATTATTCCCATCTATAGGAAGGTAAAATCCTGTGTTGTATGTCTTAAGAGATACCTGAGGGTCCTTGTGTCTGTTAGCCATTGTCCTCAAAGCACTGTGCCACAAGAAGTACCCACAAGAGTAATCGTTCCTTCTCACTGCCTTGCAGAGTTTTGGCTGGTTTTGGCTGTAGGTAAGCTGACCCAACGTGGGGTTTTGTGGGTCTCCTCCTGGGAACAGCGGGCTGTACGTTGTATCCAGAGTACAAAATCGCAAGTGGAAACCAATTGTCCAATCTAGGTCAAAGCAGATTGCATGTCCGAGTCACGAGTGGGTCCGTAAGATCCACCCAAAGTAGGAAGCCATCTGCCAACCTTTGAAACAAAATAAATAAATAAATAAATAAATAAATAAATAAAAATAAAAATAAAAACTGACAGACAGAAGGAGAAGGTGGATTGCAACACAGCTCCGAACTGCTCAGCTCTCCTGGTGGTTAGCCAGCAGACCAGAAGGCGAGGAATTGGCTCAGGTCAGGCTTGTTCTGCAAGAGAAGAGGCGGACAGAGTGTGCACTCTAACCTTCCTATCCCAGAGTCCTCTGTCCTGGTCCACGCTTGCTCCCAGCCTGGTCAGACCGAGTGTCTACGGAAACGTTTCCTGTGCTCAAAGGAGCACAGATTGTTTTAATGCGGCTGGAAACTCCCCACGTCGAAAACACAGGGAAGACAGCAGTCAACTCTGCAGGAAGCACAGCCCGGCTTCCCAGTGATGTCAGAATGTTTGTGTCTTTGTGTTTCTGTTTGGGCACATGGAAACACGTGAGGGTGGGGTGGGCGGCTGAGTGGGAGTGCGGAGGTCTGTGTTTGTGTGCATGTGTGCTGTGCTCGTGTTTTTGCCAATATGCCTGTCTCAGTGACGCTCAAAAATCTGTCTTTGTAGGCTGGGAGCAGAAAGAGGGTTTCAAAATTAGACAATATTATCACCAAATAGTTTTTGTTTTTGTTTTTAAAAATGAATTAAAAGGATCAGACCTATTCCAAATGCTCTTAGTCAGGGGCGTGTGTGTGTATGTGTGTGTGTGTGTGTGTGTGTGTGTGTGTGTGGTGTGTGCTTGCATGTGTCTGTGCCCTGGGCTGTATTTGGAGGTAGAGTATAAATAGATTGATGTCTTTCACCTCAGTTTCTCTGGTTCTATTTCTGCTGTAACTAAAATGATTTTTGGTAAGTTATCTTAGAACTTACACAGATGTAGAAAAACTGCTTGTCTTAATTAGTTACACATTACTTCTAATAATAGACTTTATCTATCCATCTGTCTATCATTTTTAGGCCATTTGA
Organism: Apodemus agrarius; assembly: GCA_964023405.1. Classification (NCBI taxonomy): domain Eukaryota; kingdom Metazoa; phylum Chordata; class Mammalia; order Rodentia; family Muridae; genus Apodemus; species Apodemus agrarius. The sequence continues at coordinate 19,893,336 of OZ030023.1, read as the reverse complement.
GGATCCACTTTGCCACAGGTAGGGAGTGGGGCATACAGGTTGGCCAATGCTGTTGCCGTCTTTCTGACGCGGGTCTCTGGGTTTAAAGCCTGCTGCAATGCATAGATGGGTAGATTGGCTCTTGGTGAGTACCCTACCCCTGGAGCCATCCCTTAAAAAAAAAACACCCCAGACACACATGTATAAAGGAGATACTGGGGAAGGTAATGCACAAATGTGCCTTTGCCGGAAGATTAACGGATAGCTGTAGCGAGCTGCTGAGGAAGGAATTTTGTGTAAGAGCAGGCCCGAGCTGCTGGGGCTCATCCGTCTCTGCTGTCACTCTCCCTGTGACTGCCTGTGCAGCAGGGAACTATCTGGGCTCCCCCATATCTGTCTCCCCTCCTCTCCCTGCCCTCTCGACAGGAATCCCACCTCCCTGAGCTCCAGAGGCCGAACTTTCCAGTGGAGGGGAGTCAGGAGGAAGGCTGACAGCCATTTGCTGTCTGGCTGCCCTGTGCCCCGGCATGACCTTTTAAAGTCACCTCCGCAGTCTTTAGCGATTCAGAGCTTTAGCCATGGCAGCCCTAGCAAAAGTGAGTAGTGCTTTGGTGGCAACCACTCGTTCATGACCAGCACGCTGATCAGAATCTCTGCCTAGAAATCTCCGTGTTCCCATGTGGTGGGTAGCAGAGGGGCAACACACACACACATGCTTATACCTATGTGTACACATACATGTACATACACATGTGTGAACACACACATACATACACACATATGCATATATCTATGTGTACACACACATGTACATATGCATGCACACACACACACACACACACACACACACACACACG
>OZ030023.1:19697500-19887500 GCA_964023405.1 Apodemus agrarius | reverse complement strand
AGGAAGAGCCCCAGTGCAGAATGCAGAGTAGCAGCACATTGGTCTGTGAGGGGAGCAGGGGCCTAGAGAAACGGAGCAGCTCTCCTCCCTCCCCTCCTCTCCTAGCACTCTGGCAGGTGAGCAGAGACTCCTAAGCCTTCCCTTGCCAGCCAAAGAGGTTCTGCAGGCTGAGCACCTGGCTTGCCCGGGACCTGCTGATTTAGAACAGAAGATTTTATGGTCGGAAAATGGCTTTCAAATTTGTTTGGAATTACCCGGAGCACATTTTTAAACCCTCAAATTGCCATCTTCATTTTGGTGCTGTTTGTTTGCATTTGCAATTTTCCTTAGTACGCTTCTACCCGTCTTTCCTGGCACACCTCGGGTCTTTGGACTCCTTTCCGCTGGGAAGGCCCAAGCGGCAGCATTTCTACAGCAAATACCAAGAAGCTCAGGGGCACACTAAGGGACAGAGTGGCCCCGTGTTCTCTGCTATGTTACACTGTGGACTAAGTTCAAGAGAGTTCCTCTGAAGACATGCGTCTGCCCAGAAGCTCTGAATATAACCTTATTTGGAAGCGAGGTCTTTGGATATAATTAGCTATGAGGTCATCATAGCTATGGTGGCCCAAAGTCTAATTCCTAAGAAGAGGCTAAGATACACAGAGGAGATGGCCACGTGGAGGTGGGGACAGCAGGGAGCTGATGGAGCTTCCTGTCAAGGAGCCTTAGGCTATCTGGTGATAGCAAGAGAAAACTTCCCAGGAGCCTTCAGATCGGCGAGTGCGCCGACATCATTTGAGCCCACAGCTTCTAAACCTGGAAGGAAACACCTTTCTTCTGATGTCGTAAGCCACCAGCTTGAGATGATGTGCTATGATGTTGTTAGGAAAGAGACGCCCCCTCTCGGATCATCGAGGACTCTGCCAGCCTCTTCCCATGGTCTGGAACATGCTTTAAAAGAGACACCCTCCTCACTTCTGAGACAGTATTTACGAGTGACCCAATGCCAGCCGGTGGTCCATCTCTTTCAGTATTCTGCTGTCGGTCTATTTCTAGGTTCATGCCCTTCATGACCCGTGAGATCCAACTTCCCAGAGTAGAACCGAGCATAACTGCGTTGTTTCTATTAAGTTGGCACTTAATAGATGCCGGGTCTTTCATGACCCCTGAAACCATCTGTTCATACATAAAATGTTACATATCTTAGGTATCTGACCCACACTTTAGGCTGCGTACTTGCAACAAGAGGAGACTTAGTGTGTTTAAAAGAAAAAAAAAATTCTAGCTCTTTCTCTTGTTCGTCCTAACATTTCTGAAAGTTCTACACGGACGCTCTGGGACCCTCCAAAAGAGATGAGACCCCGACTCCTTTTATATCCAGCATCTCCACAGCTCTTGCCACCCCCTCCTGTAATTGTGGGAGCCCTTGCCCCTGTGGGCTGTCGGGGGGGGGGGGTTCTGCACATTTTATACCTGACAGGACCTCTCCCAGAAACCCCGGAGGGAGACACCGTTAAAATGTTTTATGTTGGAGAATAGCTTGGTTTCTGTGCAATAAAAACCAAAGCCATTGAACAAGCAAGCTCCTGGGTAATTACTAGGACGGAGGAGATAGCTTCCATATGCCGGTGGGTGCTGGGGCCCAGTCTACATCTGTTCTCTTTGTTCTGTCAGAGAGCAGAGCCAGGAGGAGGGCTGACCTCTCGATAAACCCTGAACCAGAACCCTCCTCAAGCTTCAGGAGGTGGGACAAAGGTGGTGGAGGGAGGTCAGAGGGCAGCCACATCTGGCTGGGGTTGGGGGAGGCCTGGGTGTGTGTGTGTGGGGGGAAGAGTAGAGACAAGGAAGGGGGCTGGGGCCTGCTCACCTCTAATCAATAATCCTGCTCCCAGAGATCAGAGAACCATTCATTAGCGAGCTCGTTAGGTGATTGATAGGCCTAATTTTCCTGTCAAATGTGGACTTCCCTTGTAAACATGTCAATTGTAGAAAGTTCAAGCCTGTCACTTGGATTTATGGCTGGAATAACATGTAGGTGGAAAAGAGGGCCAGCTCCCCAGCGAGAGCAGGCCGGCTGCTCTGAACGTGAAGGGCAGGGGAGCCAGGTGCCTGGGAACACCCCTCTTCCTTCTTCATGCAGCTGAGACAACAACTCGCGTCCTCAGAGAAGTAGCCCAGGTGGCTCCCGCTACCCCATCCAGTCGGTCCCCCGACCCAACACCTCTCTCTCTCCCTCCACAGGGCTCTCCTGGACTTAGTTATTACTCCAGGAAAAAAAAAAAAACCCTGAGAGAGACCGTCATCTCTTGGAAAGGCTCTCCTAGGCCGTGTCTCCTTTTGAGTTGTCCAGGGAGATAAGGAATAAAATCAGAGTAGAAAGTACACACGCCATGACACAAACAAGCCATCAGTTCCTCCGTGATCTGGAAAATTGCTGGTGGCACTTGGGGGGACAGGCTAGAGGAGAGGTGGGCAGAGGAAAGCAGCTGCTCAGAACAAACGGCGGGACAGCGGAGGGTAGCCAGAGCCCGGAGGGTGGTCTTGGGGGAGCGCATTTGCGAGAGGCTCTCATTTGATGCTTCTCATTTAGCCGGCCAAGCACAGCCATGCTCCCCAGATGGGCAAGAAACTCGGGCCCCATACAGGTGAGCACTGGATAATTGAAAATCCTGTTCAGAGCTCACCGCCACCAGGAGTGCTAGGGTCATAAAGAGCTACGGGTAAAGGGGCTTCCTGGGACTGAATCTGTGGTCAGTTTTGAGCAGCAGATTGTGGATGGAATTTGCGCGAAGAAGTCTCACGGTAGTCTCAAAATGCATACACTGCGTCTCCTGTCATACACTGTCCCGTAGCATGGCCTAAACCATCTGAGAATAGAGGCATCTGTCTTTCCTGTCCCTATGTCTTGGGCTGTTCCTGGTGGACCCCCTCAGTGTCAGCAGAGTTAGAAAAAGGAAAGGACTTAGGAGGCAGATGAAACCTTTAAAGAAGACCTGTTCCTAGCAGCCCTGATCACAGAGAGACAGAGACAGAGACACAGAGACGGAGAGAGACAGAGAGTGTGTGCGTGAGTGCATGTGCTCACATGCATCTGTAGAGGGCGCTCAACTGAGTTACAGTTAAACACAGACCCTCTATGAGCCCTCTTGACCTTTTGTAGTACAACTTGTCTGGTTCCAAAGTATTGTGCCCTTCATGGCGTGGTCCTAGACTGCAGTGATGAAAGGATGAAGAATGGACAGACACACGGACAGAAAAGCTGGGATCTGCTGCGTTTGGACAGAGCTGCTTCATCAGGAGGAACCCAGAGACTCACCCGTGCTTAAACACCTGAATCAAGGAGACATGGTTAATTGTGCACAGCTGGGCAAGGAGGCAGGTTTAACTCATCTTCTTAGTCTCTGGAAGGAAGGAAGGAAGGAAGGAAGGAAGGAAGGAAGGAAGGAAGGAAGGAAGCAGTCTCAGAGTGCAGTCATCCTGGAAGAGGAAGCTATGATTGATAGTTCCTGTGTAGACCTTCACCATGCACCCTCACCATTAGCACTCAGAGCAGAGAGGGGCTTTGCCATTTTCATGGGTGTGAGGCATTGGGGTCTGTGATATGGTCGTGGCCATGTCGACAACCCACGTTCATTCAGGGTGACATCAGGACAATCCCGACATGGAGGTATGCCATCCCCCACAATGTAACCTGCTGCTGCCATCAGACTGGGCGGGCTAAATTCTAAGGCCAGACGTGAGAAGGGAGCTCTAGCTAGCCGGGTGACTGGCTTCCCTTTGTGCTTTTCCCGTGTCCCAGAGTTGAAAGTGTGGTTAGTTATATGGGTTGGCTCAACCTCAGTGCTATTGAAGAGGAACTGTTTTAGACTGTGACAAAATACCCGAGGCGTGGAACTTATTCCGAGGGAAGGTTTATTGCCGTTCTTTCAGTCTGTGGTTTTGAGATTCGGATCATTGGCGCCTGTGGTGAGGCAGCCTGCTACTGTGAGAGCTTGCAGGAGAGGAAGGTGTTTACTTCATGGCAGCCTCGAATCAAACATGAATGTTTGAATGAATGTCAAGAAGTTGTTGTGGGGCTGGTGAGATGGCTCAGCGGTTGAGAGCACTGACTGTTCTTGCAAAGGTCCTGAGTTCAAATCCCCAAAACCACATGGTGGCTCACAACCGTCTGTAATGAGATCTGATGCCCTCTTCTGGTGTTTCTGAAGACAGCTACAGTGTACTTACATATAAATAATGAATGAATCTTTGCCTGGCAGTGGTGGCACAAACCTTTAATCCCAGCACTTGGGAGGAAGAGGCAGGCAGATTTCTGAGTTTGAGGCCTGCCTGGTCTACAGAGTGAGTTCCAGGACAGCCAGGGCAACACAGAGAAACCCTGTCTTGAAAAAAAAAGTTGTTGTGGGGCACATTATCCCCTTAAAGAGCACACACAATGGCCTAACATCCTTCCAGAAGGTCCCACCTCTGAAAGGTTCCAGTACCTCACAAAAGACCACAAAATGGAGACCAATCTTTGTTACTTGGGCCTTCTTGGGGCACGAAGGATATGAGCTACAGAGATAACAGAAATCAGAAAGCTGCCACTTTTCTGAACACGGAACACACACGCTACAAGTATCTCCTCTCCTACTTCCATGACAGACCCACCCATGTGCCACACCCACACAGGTGGTTTGCGATATGTGACCTACAAGTGTAAGTACCACGGTATGGACCATGGAGCTGGGGCTGCAGACCGTTTGCTACATGACTTTAGCAAAGGCCATGTTAATTCTGTGAAATTGGAAAGAGTGTGGGGGGACTGGTCAGAAACTCAGTTTTGTTCCTATGACTGGATCTCTGGGCACCCAGCGGTGGCATTTTTTCCCTGATGTATTTTTAGGTTTTTTCTTCTGTATCAGAGGACATTTTTTCCCTCTGTACCAAGCTGTGGCATCCATGGAGGGCTGGACTACTGCCATAATGTTCTATCAAATCGAGCCTCTAGAAAGGCTGCAGGACCAAGTTTGGACATGGACACTCCGTTGGACGGAGTTATAAGTGAGATATGTATGGGAATGTCTATCGATCCATACTGGAGGCCTTTCCAAGCTGTCAACAAGAACCTTATCACAGTTAAGACCACTGATCCTGGTCCAGAAATGCCCTTCTATTGCCTTCAAGTTTACAATTATTAGTTATTGTTATTAAAGATTATATATGTGTGTATATATACATACATATATGTATGTACACACACACACACACACACACACACACACACACACACACACACACATATATATATATATATATATATATATATATATATACACACACACACACACACACACACACACACATTTGGTGAGCACCTACTAGTGCCAAGGGCAGGCCCAGTTATAATTTGCACATAGTTTTTCTTTATTCAACACAGTAACTCTGTGTTATTGTTTTCTGTTTGCAGGAAAAGAAGCAGAGACCTAGAGAGAATACATTCATTTCCCGAGGCTTGAAGGAGATTATTTCTTCGGCCTAGAGGCTGTGCCAAGTCTACCAACTCCAGATCCCCACTGTTCTTAGGCCTAACCAGCACCCACTGACCTGTCCCATCTCCTTCATCCCTTCTAAGCCTCCTGACCAACAGCAGCCTTCCAAAGACAACAGTGAATCTTTCCTTATGGTCAAATATCTTCTGGCCTTCTGACACTTGTGGTCAGGAGAGATAAAGGCTTTTACAGTGATGAGACATGAGGAATGTGGCCTGTGCTCCGTCTGTGTGTCTGCCGAGTATTCAGGCAGGATTTCCCAAGTAACTGAGGGGGTTCCTCTTATCCCGGGTGGTCTCGTCGGGAGGAACCAGACATGCTTCATTAACAGCATGCAAGAAGCATCCTGAGGCCTCTACACTGAAACTTCCAGGGAGCGATGGACACTTCTTTTTGGTTCCTGATAGTTTCTGGATTCAACCCTTCTTTGGGGGGGGGGTACCATCTTCTCATCTCTTGTAACCTTGCCATTTTTGGAACTGTTCCCATGATTACTTCTTAAAAAAATAATGTACATTGTGTGTACATATGTGGTGTAAATGTGTGTGTATGTGTGCGTGTGTGCATCCCTATGTGCCTGTACGTGTGTGTGTGTGTGTTATAAGTTTGTGCCTATGCCTGCATGCATATGTGCATGTGTGCATGCATATGTGTGTGCCTATATCTGCATGCATATGTGTGTGCGTGTGCATGCATCTGGAGCTCAGAGGTTGTCTTTGAGTATCTTCCTCTCTTGCTCTCCACCTCAGTTTTGGAGAGAGGCTCTTTCGCCTCTCTGAAACTTGCTGACTTGACTGAACTAACTGGCCAGGAGCTCCTGGGATCAACCCACGTCTACCGCCTGAGCACTGGCTGTACACACATATCACCATCCTGCGTGCTGGGGACCTAGATTCGGGTCCTCATACTTGGGCAGCAAGCACTTTACTCACGTCTCTCTAGAACTGCCCCTTGCCCCGATTGGTTTTTTTTTTTTTTTAATTGCTAAATTTTAGCAAGAACGCGTGCCCTTGGTTTAACAAAATGTTTTCCTTTAACCTGCTCAGCCAGCTACCTCCTCGAATCCCAGTAATTTAGTGACATGCAAGACTTTGATGAACTATCCCCATTTCAAAGAGACTGGGCGGCTCTTTAGGGTGTATGAAGTACAATCTTTGTCTGCTCTGCAAAGTCCCGGGCTCTCCTGCTCTGGCACTAGCCCCTGGGAACTGCCAAGTGAGATGAATTAGAAGCCCGAAGCAAAATATTTGGTTTCATGCAATTCACTTTCTTTCTACTACTTACTTAAAATTCTGTGGAACAATTAAATCTTAAAAGTGTCTTGTGGGCGCTTTGGGCTCCCTTTTCTTTCAAGTTTATTGATTGTATTAGATATTACTCACAAAAGCAAGGGCTTTTTTTTTTTTTATCCTTTTTAAACATTTAATAACAACATTTGGTTGAAACCCAGAAAGAGAGAGTCTATAAAGTCTTGGCTGAGTACCCAGACTGCAGCGTGGGAAACCTTGCGTCCATGGATTAAGAACCTTGAACGTGTGCTTGAGTTGAGGGCATTGGGCGTGCCCAGTGGAGAAAGAGATGAAGGATGGCTTGGTAGCCCCGCCCTTCAGTAGCCAAGGGTATCACTGGAAGATGCCCAGCCAGTGAGGTTCAATTACCTTTATGAAGTCAGCTGGTCAACAGTGAGGACCTTCTCTTCCTCTGCACGTGCTGGGGCCGACAGCTGCTTTACCAGGGTGTTTGTCACCTGGAGGGATTGAGTTAAGAAGAAACTGAACAGTTGATCTTGGCTTACCATTTTGATATTCTGTCCATGATTGGCTGGCCCTGTGGCCTTGGATCTGTGGAGATGATGCTTGTCTCCCACTAACCAACAAGGAGAGAAAGAAGGGGTGGGTACCACATCCCCTTGGATGCCAACGCCCCCCACCCCCAGCAATCTCTCTCCCCTCGACTAGACGCACCTGTTAAAAATTCCACTCCCTGCTCCATCCCCCATCCCTGCGTTTCTTGTAGACAGGATACATTTTGAAAGTTTTGTGGGTGGGTTGGTGTCTCTATTGCTCCGCTGGGGTTCCTGTGTGGAGACAGGAGGTGGCCTCTCCAGGTTCCATATCTGCAATGCTGTGAGTCACGACTAAGATCACCCACACTGATTCTCGGGCACCTCGCCTTCCTCATCTCATGTCTCTGTGTCCTCCTGGGGATGCTCCCACCTTCTCATCCCCATCAGTTGCAGATTTCCATTCATTCTCACAGCCATCATGGAGCTGGCCATCTCTCCTTGTCCCTCCCCACACCGGATTCAAATCCTCCCATTCTCCTTCCCACCTCTTCTCCCATCCGGTTCCTCTCTCCATCTTCCTCTTATGATTATTTTACTCTCCCGTCTAAGTGAGATTCAAGTGTCTTGTCTTGTGCTTTCCTTCTTGTTTAGCTTCTTTGGGTCTGTGGAGTGTGGCGTGGGTATCCTGTATTTTATGGCTAATATCACTTATCAAGGAGTACATACTCAGCATGTCCTTTTGGGACTGGGTTACCTCACTCAGGATGATATGCTCAGGATCTATCCCCTTGCCTGCAAAACTCATGACCTCTTTGTTTTTAATAGCTGGATACTATTCCATTGTGTAGATGAACCATATTTTCTCTATCCATTCTTCAGTTGAGGTACATCTGGGCTGTTTCCAGTGTCTGGTTATTATGAATAAAGCTGCTATGAACACAGTTGGGCAAGTGTCCTTGTGGGATCATCTTTTGGGTTTACACCCAGGAGTGGTATAGCTGGGTCTTGAGAAGTCTACCATGGTTGTCCTTTGAAAGGCTCCACCCAACCGCTGACTTAGATAGCTGCAGACACCCATAGCTAAGCAATGGGTGGAGCCTAGGGGCTCCTATAGGAGAATAGAAGGAAGGATTTCAAGTGTGAAGAGGATAGGAACTCCATAGCAAGACCAACAGAGTCAACGAACCTGGACCCTTAATGCTCTCAGAGACTGAACCACCACCCAAAGAACACACATGGGCTGGACCTGGGTCTCTCTGCGCATCTGGAGCAGATGTGCAGCTTGGTCTTCATGTGGGGCCTGGACAACTGGAGCTGGGGGCTATCCCAAAAGCTGATGCCTGTCTGTGGGATAGGTTCTAGCTGGGCTGCCTTGTCTGACCTCAGTGGGAGAAAATGTGCCTGGCCCCACAGAGACTTGGTGTGCCAGAGTAGAAGGGAGGGTACCCAGGGGCCCCCACCACCAGCTCAGAGGAGAAGGGAAGGGGGATATGGGGGGAAAGATTGTGTGTGTGTGTGTGTGTGTGTGTGTGTGTGTGTGTGTGTGACCTGGAGGGAGGCAATGAACAGGATGCAAAGTGAATAAATAAAAAATATTCAAAAAAGAAAAACGTAAATTTCATTCCCTCTAATAGGTCTCTAGGCCAGGAATCAATCCTTTTATTCATTGGTAGTTATTGGGAGACAAGCAAGACCCAACCTGTAACAACCAATAAACCCAGGCAGGAAAATTTGAATTTAATTTGGAATTTTCTTTCCTTCTCCCTCTCTTTGCTTATTTTACTTTTCTTTCTACAAACACTCTTATTTACGAGTTATGCCTCCAGATCTTTAGGGGGGACAAAAATTAAAACTGAGGTTTTATTATACAACCCAGGCTAGCCTTAAAATCATGATCCTGCTGCCTTAGCCTCTAGAGTACCCAGATTACAGGCATGTGCTACCCAGTGGACTTAATTTGTGACTTTCTGAACCCCAGAACCAAACAGAATGTCGTAACTGCAGACATTTGATAAGCGAAGGCAGGAAAACATTATAAACCGGTATCTGTCTTCCAACGAGTTGCCTTCTAGGTGCTACAGCTAGGGAGAACCAAAGTCAGCCCTAGTCAGAGGGCCATTAAGTCAGGACTACTGCTGCCTAAGCTGCTGCTTGTTATTTTTCTCCCGGCCAGGTTAAAAGGCACTTGAGAACAATGAACCATCAGCCCCGCCTCCTGTCTATCTGGGAAGATGGCTGCCATGGCCTCCCACTCCATTTCAGCAACGAGGTGCCACAGGCGGCTTACACACATAACCCCTGCAAAGATGGAAATGAGTGTTTCTCCGCGAAGGGGGAACGCGGAGGGGGTGAGGAGGCGGAGGAAGGAGCACCACAACGCTGTGCTTTGATGGCCTTATATTTCCAAGCTCTGGGAAAGAAGAATTGGGAGCCGCAGAACTCAATATAGAGCAGCGATCTGAGGTTGGGGGAATGCGGCACATCTGCCTTTTATAGGTTTGGAATGAAAAATGTTTTTAATTAAGGAGTGGAATTGGGGCTTTTAGTCTTGCTACATGCTATGTACCTGTCAGACCTGCTGGATGGGAATTTAGCTGTGACCTCTCACCCCCCTCCCCCCATTAACCAGAGGACTGCAAGAACCCAGAAGAACTCTGAGCCCCGGAGAGCGCCTCTGTGCTCTCCTCTGAACAGAATGGACCCCAGTACAAAAAAAACCTCTGTCCTTCCTGGCATGGGCCACCGTAACAGGATTCCAGCTGATTGTCTCTCGGGATTGAAAAAACAAAAAGTGGCCAGTGTCATCCTTGGTCACAAACTGATGCTGCAAGCCAAGAAGACTTAGGGGACCCAACATAGCTATAATGACCATAAAAACCCAGGGATGATTTTTTTTTTTTTTTAAGCCACGAAGCAAAACGATCTCAGAAATGGTAATGTTCTGTCGGCAAAACAAACCATCTAAGGAAGGAATCCTCATCGTGACCCTGTGAGTCCCACTCAGGATGGTGGTCTGAGATGCCTTGAACAAGGGGCAGGGTCGCTTTCCGGGATTTGGAAGGAGGGAGGAGCTGCACTGAGATGCCCCTCCCCTCTCCCTGCGGGCGGTCAACTACGTGGTTGTCGGAGCTGAGTTTCTGGGCTCCTTTATTTTCACAAATGTCCCCAGCTTTAAGGTGTGACGCCAGGACTGCTCGCTCTCTAAGGAGTGGAATGGCGTTTCTCCTTTTGGATCCTCCAAGAGGAGGGCGGTCTCATGGTGGTGTCATACTTTCATAGGCCTTAACATCCTCTGCATTTTTATCCATCCTTCCCTGGGCTTTTCTTTCTTCTCTATCCTGGAACATCCATCCTCTCTCAGTCCATGAAAACCCAAGGGCAGAGTTAACGCTTTCTAAGCCCAAAATGTTGGCCTTTACCCTTTAACAAGCTATGAAAACTTGTTCATATGACCTTTGTGATTTTTTTTTTTAAAGCAAATTTTGGAGTTAGTCTACCAAAGGGAGCCATTCTCTCCCCCTCCTTCTTTTTCCCCTCCTTCCTTTCCCTCTTCTCCTTTCCCCTCCTACACATTGGTAAAGGAGTTCAAAGTGTCTCCTCTCGCTAGGCAGAAGCACCGGTTTGTGTCCACTGCTGGCCCTATGATGCTGCAGTCTCCCTGCCTGGCTGTCATACCCTCAACCTCTACCCTGCCGTCCTTGATTTGTTGGTCCAGCCGTCTCAAGGCAGAAAAGCTGGGATCTTCTTTGTGGTTCTAGCATTTAGCACAACCCCTGGCCTGTCGCAAATGCCTCCTGCCTGTAGTTAGACTGAACTGAGTTCAGAGTGGACGAAGGGAAAGAATCAGGAAAACCATGGCAGATTCTGGAAGACCCAGTAGACGGAAATGAAGACCAATTCTTATTTTGAAAAACAAAGAAACAAGCAAGCAAGCACACACACATACAAACAAACAGATATTCAGACTATTTGAATGGAAGTGTTTCAAACGTTTTTGTGTGGAACATAATTTTCTTTTCTTTTTTGTAGTTTTTTTTCCTTTTTCTCTATCCTACCCTCATATATTACATCCCAACTGCAGTTTCCCCTCCTTCCCCTCCCCTTCTCCCGTCTCTCCCCACATCTACACCCCCTTCACCTCCCCTAAACAAAGAACAAGCCTTCTTGGGGCCATCAACCAAACACAAAATAACAAGCTACAATAAGACCTTTGTCTTATTGGCACATCTTGTCACATCAAGGCTGGAAGAGGCAACCCAGCAGGAGGAAAAGAGTCCCAAAGGCAGGTAAGAGTCGGACGGTTCCGCTTCTACTGCTAGGAATCTCACAAGACCATTGAGTTATGCAGCTGTATTATATATTCAGAGGACCTACATCAGACCCGTACAGGCTGCCGGAACCCACTTGAGTCCTGGTAGGTTGATTCTGTTCTTGTGGTGTCCTTGGTCCCTCTGGTTTCCCCAATCCTCCCTACCCCATCCTCTGTAGGAGTCGTCGGAGCTCCGTCTAATCTTTGGCTCTGCATCTGCTCCCATCAGTTTCTGGGTAAAGCCTCTCTGATGACAATTATGCTAGACTCCAGTCCTAGCACATCCTGTAGCTCAGAGGTTTTGTGCCTGGGTTGTTGGCCCGATCCTGTCTGGTTCCAGAAGATGGCTGGCTGGTTCAGGCTCTGTGGTTGTTTGCAATGGCTAAAGTCATGGACAATTAATGCTCATCAACCATATTAGGCTTCTTGTGTAAAATACAAACACACACTCCTACATTCATGTAGATATACCCTATGTAGAAAAATATTTACAATTTAGAAAGTTGCTGCACATATTAAATTATATTGCTTTCATTTCTATTGCTGGAGTTGTTTATTTCTTTTATGATTATGTACAGGAAATGATAAATTTTTTTTATCACATTTAGCATTAGGTATTGCTTAATAGTCAACAGTGATAACTGATAACACATGTGACACTTTTCCTACGTGTCAGGCACTCTCTAGGACAGATTACATACTCATAACTCATTTACTTGACGGAGTGAACCTAAAGGAAGTTAAGTGTGGGTCATAACTGATAGCTTCTTACCTGTTTGCAGAGATGAAATTTCACAATATCCCATATCTGGTATAGATGGCAGAGCAATTAGAAATGTGTGCGTTAGATGCAGGGCTATTGTTACTTAATGAGGTCGTCTATATAATCCATACCATCGTAGTTTTTGGTCTGATGACTTAAAGAGATGTTGACCTGTGGGCTTGTAAGCATCAGGACTATAGAAGAAAGGTCTCTTTTCTCTACAATGAAGCTGGAACCTAAATAGGAGAGTCAGGGAGAAGTTAGGAAAAGGAGCCTAACCTTCCTATCAGCTGGATTCTACACATCTGATTCACAGGAGTGTGAAAGACCCGGGCCTCATTGGTGGATGCAAGTCTGTGTATCTAAGCTGTGACAATATGGTTGGATAGGTTCCTGGGGCTTTGTTTCACTGAGCCATGGGGAGGAATCTTTTCCCTTGCTGTTATCTGGAGAGAGTGATTCTTGCTATTAAATTGAATCAGAGAGGCTGAAGAAGTCGGAGATCCAAAAAGTCTCACTTTCTATGTGGGAGCCAGATTAATCTTTGAAAATGATGAGAAAACAGGACGTTGCCTCAGAGCTAAGGACACAGGGGCATTGATACGTGCTTGTCGAGTGAATCACCAGATTTCTCTCTGGCCTACAACTGGGACTGAGATAGCAATTTCCTATCTCATTATGTTAGGTTCACACCCTATTAGTATTTATTTTGGTTAATATAATACAATTAGAGTATAATCATATCAGCAGCTTTCAGATCATGTAAGAAAAAATAAAAGTTATTGAAACACTAATGCTAATGGAAAGTGATAGAAAGTGGTTAATGCAATGAAATGCATGCATTGAGTTAGACAGGAAACTGGGGAGCAGAAGAGAGTGCCTGGCTTCTTTGGAAAAAATTTTTAAATGCTTAGAGAGGGGTGTCTTGTCTCTGCCTTTGTTTCCTGATACCATTTATTGGGAAACGTTTCCCCAACTTGGATCTGTTTAAAAAGGTGGTCTGGAGGCTGCCAATAGAAAACAAAGACCAAGATCTAATCCTAACTCCTCTTTCCATGGCTATGTGATAGCCTTTTGCCTTCTGCCTGTAGAGCAAAGGGGGTTTATAATGATCGTAAGGTCCTTGGCTCTGTCATTGCATTTAATAGCACCGTGACATTCCAGCGCCTAAGCCCAACAATGAAACATGTACCGCTGTCCCAGCTATGTTTGCCTGCCTGAAACAAGCACAGATGCAAACTCCGAAGTGTGGTGGCTACGAGAGACGTCCTTCAGCATCATGTGAGCTGCTGGATAGCATCCGGGACTCACAACCCATCGTTGCAAGCCTCCCGGGGCCTGGGTAGCTAGGCTGCACAGGTGAACCTTAGCTTCAGAGTTCAAAACTTGTAGGATGTTGGCTTTACCACACTTCCCATCTTTCAGCCTTTCCCGAGCCTCCTGAGGTGAGTGGAGGATGTAAGTAGGAAAAGAGTCCTAGTAATAAAGCCCAGGGCAAAGAAAGGAGCAGTCTTAACTGGATACTGCCTCCCAGCACTGGGTTTGTTTGAAAGGTCTGAGGTTATCCAGGTGCTATCTCCCTTTCTGACGTTCTCTCGGAATGGGCACAGTCCCCACCTAAGACTCAGGTTGGATCCAACTTTTTTGACTCATTGGTATCCATGAAACCCATCCCGAGAAATTCAGTCTTTGGACTGGTGAGCTATGGCGCTGTGCCGTGCGGGTCTGAGGAAATAATTAACAATTATTTCAGAGCAGAAGCTTGCGGCCCCGAGCCGCACCTTGTGGTGGCTCACACATCTCACAAAGAACTGTTATTTAAGCAATAATCCTTGAGAAATTGGTCGTTACCCACATTAAACGACTCAGCCCATTGCCAAGGATGGTTAACGCTCTAATAAACTGGTCATTAACTGCAGTAACAATGAATTTCGAGGGGATTATTGCTATTATAAACCTTAATCAATGGTTTATAACAGCAATAATGTGGTCCTTTCTCTTAATGGTAAGTAGGGCAGCTTGCACCATTGCCTTGGAAATGTTTTTGTGGTGGCTGATAATTCTGAGGGGAGGTGTTGGAAGGACTGCCCACTCTGGGAACAGACCAAGGAAGGTGAAGGTCACATGGGACAATCTGCCTGTTCTCCATTGTCAAGGGAACAGGGATGATTACAAAGCAGGGAATTCTCTTCAGCTCACTTGGACCTCCTGCCCTTCAGACTCAGTAAGATTTCAGACTCTGGATCCATCACGAGGCTCTGAATTAGGCTGTAGGGTGGCCTGGTCATCTTTAGGTATGGACACCTGATTAATAGACATGTGTGACAGGATATAAGAATGGACATATATGCTTGGTTTTGTCATATGATTCCAGGTGGTATGTCACCTTTGTGGGCTTCTAAAAGGTGAATCTGGGGGGTAAGTCATTTCTCAAGTTCCTTTTAGTATAACATACTAAGGCTTTTCTAATATTATTGGCATCTTATGTCAGCACATGGTTATAGGGCATCTGTTCTCAACCTGCGGGTTGTGGCCATTGGAAAACACATTATTTCCAAAGGTCTTAGGAACTGAGACATGCATAGAAGCTGTACTGGCTGGTTTTGTGTGTCAACTTGACACAGGCTGGAGTTATCACAGAGAAAGGAGCTTCAGTTGAGGAAATGGCTCCATGAGATCCAATTGTAAGGCATTTTCTCAATTAGTGATCAAGTGGGGAGGACCCCCTTGTGGGCGGTGCCATCCCTGGGCTGGTAGTCCTCAGTTCTATAAGAAAGCAAGCTGAACAAGCCAGGGGAAGCAAGCCAGTAAGAAACATCCCTCCATGGCCTCTGCATCAGCTCCTGCTTCCTGACCTGCTTCAGTTGCAGTCCCCTGACTTCCTTTGGTGATGAACAGCAACCGAGAAGTGTAAGCAGAATAAATCTTTTACTCCCCAACTTGTTTCTTGGTCATGATGTTTGTACAGGAATAGAAACCCTGACTAAGACAGTAGCAAAATCACAGTTATGAAATAGTAATGAAAATAATATTATGAATGGGGGGATCACCACAAAATGAGGAACTAGATTAAAGGGTTGCATCATTAGGAAGGTTGAAAACCACTGTCATGGAGCAATAATATGTGTAACTTAAACAATGCTTGGTATTGTTCTTAGTTGCTTACGTATATTAACTTGATAACTCTTTGAAACAGTTTCTTCTGTGGTAGAGGACCCTGAGGCAGAAGAGATGGGAAAACTTGACTGAACCATAGAGCCAATAAGAAGCAGAGCTGGGATTTGAACAGAGTCATCCTTTATTGGTAGGTTCTAGGACCACGCCCCCTCCAGTGGGTGCCTGAACCTGCAGATAATACCAAAACCTTATATATCTAATATGCTTTCTCTTGTACATGTGTGCCTGTGATAACTTATTGAGAAGACAATTAAGAACAACAACTAATGATGAGACAGAATGATTATAAGGATGCTCTCATAACAGTGATAGGAATATAACTTTTTCTCTCTCACTGCCCATATAGTGGGTAGCTTATACAATGTAGATACACTGTACATGGTGGCCTTTCATGTCTCAAACAGGATGGTACTTCATAGCATGAGAATTCACTATAACTCAGGCAAGTGATGGAGCTCACGGAGGCATTTCCTCAATGGAAAAAGCTCCCTTCTTTGTGATAACTCCAGCCTGTGTCAAGTTGACACACAAAACCAGCCAGTATAACTACTAAGCATGTCTCAGTGATGTACTGTCGCAGGAAATATTAAAAATGATCCCACCATCTCTCTGGCCCAGCCAGGCTGCAACACCATGTCCCAGCGGGATCCCGCCCAGTGTGTTTTCACCACAGTCCAGCTATTCTCTCCCAGCTAGCTCCCACAGCATCCTAGCTGTGTTCCCTCTCCGCCATCTGCGGACCCACATTCCAATAACCAAGTAAATCAAAACCCTTAAGGCTTAATTAACCAATCAGATTTATGTATCGATAATATCACAATTTGCAAGATGCCAATACAGTAATTTAAGAGCCAATTGATAATGATAAAAGCTTTATCCCAATATTTCTAACCTTATAAAAAATTTAGCTATTTGTGACTAGTAAATGCTACACAGGTCCATGTCTGAAGCCATCTCAGTTCCTCCCACTTCTCCTCCTGCGACCTCTGTCCTGCCAACTCCTAGTTCTGCCTCCCTTTTCCTGTCCAATTACAGGCCTACCACTGCCCTAATATGATTGGACATGGAAAATCCTGCAATATTTCACCCTTTCTGTTTAATTAAAAAATAAAAGACTTTCTCTCAAAATGTAAATTGAGCACAACTATTACCATTTTGAAAATTATAAGGTATATGATAGACCTAACATCCAGTCCAACATTTTTGCCAATAGAGTTGAACACTGTCCTTTCTCCTAACTTAAAAGACTATAGTTCTGTCTCTGACTTATTAGTATTTGAGGACACAGTGGGCTTCAGAGTCCAACATCCGTGCTCCTACACTCTCTTTCTTCTCTCCCTACATGACCCTCTTCATGTTCACCTGGACTGGTACATTCTTACAGGTAGGCAGGTTGAAGCTATCTTCTTGGGTCTACAAAGGAGGAAGGCAGAGCTCTAAAGAATGTGGGGACCTACTTAAGTAGATGCAATTTGGTTGAGTTTTGTTGGGTGTGTGCTCCCTCTCCTTTTGCCAGTGGGTGTTTTAGGGGTTTGTAGTGGCTATTCCTGGCTGTCAACTTGACGATATCTAGAATGAACTACAATCCAGAATTGGAAGGCTCACCTGTGACCCTAATCTGGAGGTTGAGAGATGCAAGTTTCTGACCTGGATCTTGGCATGGAGATCTTGAGGCAGAGTGGTTATGAATCCCAGAAGATTAAGACAGGGAGATCTCTGAGTTCAAGGTCATCTGGGACAAAGCATGTTCCAGATCCAGGTGCGGTTGCACACACCTTTAATCTGGACCACACCTTCTGCTAGAGACCTATATAAGGACATTGGTAAAAGGAAGATTCGCTCTCTCCTCTTCCCCTGCTTGCCTTGTGGGACTGAGCAACTGCTAGATCCTTGAACTTCCATCCACAGCTAATGCTGACCATTGTTGGGAAGTTGGACTACAGACTGTAAGTCATCAACAGATTCCTTTACTATATAGAGACTACCCATAAGTTATGTGACTCTAGAGAACCCTGACTAATACAGGGTCTGTGCTAGTGAGGCCCAGGGCCAGGAGCTGTTATCTCCAGTTATACCAGTGGGCTGCACCCTGAAACCATGCTCCTTCTTTCTCCCATACCGCAGGGAGGGGGAAAGCTCGTCCCTCCTAATACACCACTAGAAGCATATTTCTGAACACCGAGGACATATTTTTTATTCGATATATTCTTTATTTACATTTCAAATGATTTCCCCTTTCCTGGCTCCCCGCTCCCCGAAAGTACCATAAGCCCTTTTCCATCCCCCTGTTCCCCCATCCACCCCTTTCCACTTCCCTGTTCTGGTATTCCCCTACACTGATGCACTGAGCCTTTCCAGAACCAGGGGCCACTACTTCCTTCTTCTTGGACATCATTTGGTATGTGGATTGTGTCTTAGGTATTCCAAGATTCTAGGCTAATATCCGCGTATCAGTGAGTGTATACCGTGAGTGTTCTTTTGAGACTGGGTCACCTCACTTAGTATGATGATCTCCAGTTCCATCCACTTGTCTAAGAATTTCATGAATTCATTGTTTCTAATGGCTGAATAGTACTCCACTGTGTATATATACCACATTTTTTGTATCCATTCCTCTGTTGAGGGACATCTGGGATCTTTCCAGCTTCTGGCTATTTTAATAGGGCTGCTATGAACATAGTGGAGCATGTATCCTTATTACATGCTGGGGAATCCTCTGGGTATATACCCAGGAGTGGTATAGCAGGGTTCTCCGGAAGTGTCGTGCCCAGTTTTCTGAGGAACTGCATATTTTATTGCAGTTGGGCATTGCATGAAATGTATTGAACAACAGACCCTGGGAGCCTGGATGATTAGTTTTAAATTTTCTTTATTAAGGGTTATTTGAAGCATGTATAGGGGAATTGTCCATTGGCCCCTCTTCTCATGTACCCATTTCTGGGTTTAGAAATACCAACTCCTGATTTATTCATTTCATCCAATGTCCCTCACTCTGCCCGTTCCTTGGGTTATTTTGTAATAAGCCATGGGAACTACATCTTTGCATCTGTTTTTAATACAGACATGAAAAGGGTAATTAAAAGACCACCATCAGGCCTTTAAAATGTAGTAACAATTCCATAGCAAAATCAAATACCCTGTTACATCACAGGTTTCTCGGCTTGCTTACAAAATGTACTCAGATACCTCTCTCCAGCCACCTGCATGCTCTGTGATCAATGACAAAGCCCATCTAAGCATCCATGGTAGGGAAGGTGGCACTCAGTGTCCCTTCTCTTCTGTCACCTAGTAGTTGAAGGGAGGCCTCTGATGTACTAGATGGCTTTGAAAACAACAGTGCCTGTTATCAGGCCACATTGTCCTTTGCAGATGTCCACTCTACAGCACCCCAAGGAAACCCACAGTGTGCCTTTGGAGCTTGACTCTGTCCATGAAGCACACTTCAGAGGGCAGTTCATTCCTCATGCAGAGAGAATGCAGTAGCAATTTTTTTCCATGAGTCCTGGTAGACTGCAGCCTGTCTGTCCAGGGAAGAGATACCTGGAGACCTTTCTTAAAAGCAGAATCAGAGGATACCCATCATCAACTACGTGATACAGTCTGCCCAGAGCTTATCATGGGATACTGTGCACATGGAAATGGAAAATTCCCATTCGGCCCCTCTTGTTTAGCCTGGTTATGTGGGTGACAATCTCCTTTGCCACCACTTCACTGACCTTCCATTTAGGTATATCTTGACATGGCTGGTCTGGATGAGTAGAAAAATCTCTATGGATGTTTACAAAATTCATATTTTCTTCTGGAATTTATGCATGTCCTTGTGTGGAGTTGTTTAAATAGGAATGGTCCCAACTGACTCATAGATTTCAACGCTTGGCCATTAGAAAATGGGGCTGCTTGACAGGGACTAGGAACTGTGGGCTTGTTGGAGGAGAAGTGTCACAGGGATTGGGCTTTGAGGTGTCAGATGCTCAAGCCAGACCCAGTAGTGTCACTCTCTCTTCCTGCTGCCTACAGACCTAGATGTAGAACTCTCAGCCTCTCTCCGGCATCAGCCAGTCATGTGTTCCACCATACTGATAATGTACTAAACCTCTGGACTGTAAGCAGCCCCAGTTGAGAGCTTTCCTGTATAAGAGTTGTCATGGTCACAGTGCCTCTTCGCAGCAACAGACACCGTAACTAAGACAAGGAGTTAAGCCTCCTCTTCCATGTTTTCTTCCACTGCTCCCTTCTTTAGCATGGGAGGCCTTTCATGCTAAAGGGCATTTCATTTTTCTTGATGTGCTAAACTTTGTCTTGGCCCAACTTAAACAACGTGATTCCTGTCCTTCAGGGCTGAGAGACACACTGCCATTTGAGAGTTTTAGCCAGTGGCTCTGGGAGTATAGGACTGCCCTAAACGACCATTGATGGCTCTGTTTTCTAGGCCTGACCTGGAGCTTCAGGCTCTATCTGTAAAATTTACTTAATCACAGTGATTTAGCCAGGCATGGTGGCACACGCCTGTGATTCTAGCAGTTGGGAGGTTGAGGCAGGAGGATGATTAATGAGAGGCCAGCCTGAGCCTTAGACTCTGTCTCAACACAAAGAACCTTATATCCCAGCAATCAACAGCACAATGCCCCAACTGAAACCCCACAGGGACATTGCACCTTAGGAGCATGGCTATGGGCAAATTAATAAATGCCTGGAACAGGATTTTGAAATAGGATGCTTTGACAATAGAAAGGCTGTTCAGTGGCTGCTTGCCTAGTCTCTTCTGTACTTGCAGTCTGGCTGTGGACCAGGAAAATTGACCAGTTTCCTTATGAGCCTCCTGCATAGTCCGACACCCACATCGAATTTGAGCCTGGTAGGCCTTGACTGCAGGTGCTGCTGCTGGCAGAGCAGCGTCGGTGCCCAGTAGCTAAAAGGTGGGTCTTAAGAGGGTATACAGGCTCAACAGGCTTCCAGCAGGTGGGAACCCTAACTGGGTTATTTCAGGTTCATTCCCAGCTGCTTCTCACCTTGTCCTGAGCTGTGTGTTGGGCATCAGTCCTGCCACGAGGCTTCCTGTAACTCCTCTGTCCCAGCATGAGTGAAGAGAAGATGGCGAGGCCCCCAGGCACAAGATGGGGGTGGGGTGCGTAGAGAGACTGATCCGGGGATAAACGGAAAAGTTTACTCTATGCAGCACTGAAATAAAAAAGCTCATTCAGAAAGTTAATGATTTATTTTATAGTTTCATTATCAGGGTCACATTACTCAATAGCATTTCAAACATGTCATTTGTACAAACTATGGTAATTAAAATTTATAACATACTTCATCAGCAGCATATGAATCTTTTAGCCGGCACTCTGCTGTCATATAAACAGTGTAATTTCAGCTGCAATTCACCCTTTATTGGCTCTCATTTGTGATTTAACAGCCATCAATGGCTGTGCTATAAAGAATAAATTAACCATCCGTAAACCTTATGATGACAGGGACAGTCAAATAGACTTCAACGCCTTCCGCCAAGCTCTTGGAACCAGCAGAGAGCAGGTGAAGGCGGGGTATGAGCTAAAGCCCTCGCGGAGGACCTTGGTGATTCTCGCTGCCTCCTCCCAGTGGGGTGGTATTAGCTGAATCCCAGGTCCCTCTGGCTGCCAGTAGTAAGAATTGTCAGCTCCTGTGCTCTTACTATGTGGATGGCCACGGACCAGCTCATTATACACACCTCTGGGATGTCTGTGTTTAAGGAGGGGCCTTCGACATCGTTGACCAGTAGTTGCCATGTGAGAGTGTTTAGACAGGACAGTTTTAGTTAATCTGGAAATGGGGAGGAAAAAATGGCGACCAGTAGCCGAGATCAGGGCCACCGACCAGTCCTGCAGTGAACAGGTTCTGTTCTCCTCCAAACACTTCTAGCACTCCCCACTTAGAACCCCCACCAATCCTCAAATTCTTTTTCTACGGGGATGAAACATACCTAGAGAGGGCAAGTCTGGCTCCTCTGCCTCAGAAGGTAGAGGCCAGAGAGTCCAGGACAGCTGGAGATGTGAAGTCCTTAGCAGGCCTGCCTGGCTCTCAAGGGAGGGACAGCATAAAGCTTGGAACGATGCTTTCAGGAGCCACGCTCAGGGTGCCCTTTCAGAGAGGTAGTTAGGTGATGTGTCTTATCCCATAGATGGTACTACATCCAGCTCATAAACAAAGTGGATTGCATTTGTTTCCGAGGCATCTCCAGGGAGCCTGGGTCATGCAGGCCAATAAAATTGGCCTCATAAATTCATCTTGACGTGCAGGATTACTCCAGCCTGCTGAGGTCACCTTCCCGCCCTGATTTATCACCAGCCTATGGGTTAATAATACTGTTTACCAAGGGTTCCCTTCCTTCCTCCTCACCCCTCCCCTTCTTAGAGTAGATACTGATCAAAGCTTTCTTCCGCAAGGGTGTGGTGGAACAGGAATTCATGGGTTGGGTGTTGATTTATGTGCTGTCTTAAAGCAATACCTCCTTTTTCTTCCTGGAGTCTCTTCAGTCCACTTTAGTGCAGAGAGATGGGGGCGGAGGCGGGGTGGGAGGGGTGGGGGGGAGAGGGACAGTCTTCCACTGTCAGGTGTGTGTATGGGACATTGAATAAGAAGCAGATTTCCATAGTTATGTTGTTCATATCCATGTGATAGTTCATGAATGAGGGCCAGTCTCCTCTATTTAGTGATTGTTTTGAACTTCATGCTTAAACAGAAAACATGGTAGGGACCAATTGCCTGTTCTCTCTCTCTCTCAGTCTCTCTCTCTCTCTCTCTCTCTCTCTCTCTCTCTCTCTCTCTCTCTCTCTCTCTCTTCTTTCTTTTTCTTTTTGAAAGACCAAATGGTAGGTGGGTACAATATGGGAAAAAGCTTACATGGAGATTTTTAGAGTCTCCGAGTTTATTTCTTACTTTCTCAAGCTTCCTGGTGTTAATTGGGGTTGCTCTTAAAATATTTCCTACCTGCAACATGAGTCTTTCCTGGCCCTAGCTCTGGTGGCAACATTACTGTGCTTAAACTTCTGGGAAGACCTTTGGAGTGAACGATGCTCTGGTTCAAATCCTGGACCAGTACACAACAAACATAACATAGGAGGCCCCGAAGCATCTCCCTCCTGGGGTCTCCCTCCCTCTGGGACACACAGCTAACCCTTACAGTAAAAGGTGATGAAAAAGGATGGCTTTGACCTGATCTTAATGTCCCAAGGAACCTGGGAGTCTGAACAGGAACAGGTGCAGAGCACTAGTGGGCATGCTGTCTTTAATCAAATTAGCAGATGGTTATGGGGCAATTTCATTGTAAGTTTCAAAGCTCTCGTAGCTAAGCATGAAGCAGTCTCTGCTTTGGAGGTACTGATAGGTTACTAGAGAATCATGATGGAGGGCGGTTCAGCTGATTTTGGAAGGCCAACAGAGGCACAGAGAAATGTAATAAAACGAGAGATGGAGTTAGTGAGGTCAACGGTGACAAATCTTTGACGTGTCTTAGGGTCTGGGAGGTCATTTATCCCATCATCACCAGTTTGGAATGCTGACTTCTTCCTGGGTGCTGACTCCCAGGGAGACAACATCTTCACCCTAGGCTGCTGCTTAGGGGCTGAGTACTTCATAGGACCTATCTTCCCCCATTCAACTGACCTTCTTTCCTCCCTCTCTCCAGTCTCCTCTTCCACTTCAGGCTCTCATCCAGCCTCACTGAAGGCTGATGTGCCCACAGGGAACATTAAGAAGACGAAGTCACATTTAGAGATGCTGGGCCTGCTTCCATGATGTGGAGGCTGAGGAAACTAAGCTGAGAAAGTACCTAGCTGTGGAAGAGATGCTGACGGTACTGGCCAAAGCTGGCCCTGGGGGAAACACCAGCTGCCTGGCCACAGTCAGAAAACCAGCTTCTATACTTCCCAGGGGCTAGAGCTGGTGACTAGTGACCCCTGAGTATCTGTCTTTGCAGACTCTGCCTGGTGCCAGAGGAGGGAGAACAGAAATGAAGGAGAATGGGACTTTATATTGAGAGTAACTGGGACAGGCAGTGGTTCTAGCACCATATCTGGTACATGGAGCCTCAGACAGTGGTCGTAACCAACCATCCCTTCTGGCTGCTCCATGAAAGAAGATAAGGCAAATGCCAGGTAAGATTATAGGTACCCGTGCATGTGTGACCTCATTGTCTTATACAGCCCCCTGGGAGGTCAGTAGACATCACCGTCTTTATTTATAGCCCTGGTGAGAGCCTCTTAGAGAGGATGACAGATAACTTCAAGGTCACTTACTTAATAGGTGATTTAGATAAGGTCTCTCTGACCTTTAAGCCATACTTTTCAAAATCCTATCAGCCTCTGAGAAGCTGGAAATAGGAAGTTAAGGGGCTTGGCCAGTGGGCGTAGTAGCACCAACCTGTAATCGGGCCCCCATGGAGGCTAAAATAGGGGGACTGTGAGTTCAAGGAGAGTCTGGGTTGCATAGCGAGACCCTAACTTTAGAAAAGAAAGAGGCTTGACCAGTGTCAGGGTCAAATACCTGGAGTGGTGGGCCCAGAACTTGCTCTGCTAGTCTACCGCTGCTTCCCACTTAACTCAGGAAAACCATTAAGTAGTTTCTGTCTCCAAAATACATACTCACTCTAATGACTCAAAAACAGTGGGGAATGTTGGAATAAATAATGTCAGAGTAAACCTCTATCTATAATCAATCGGTCTGTCTGTCTGTCTGTCTGCCTGCCTGCCTGCTTGCCTGCCTACCTGCCTTTTTACCATTTATCACATCTATTTTATCTATCTTTCACATCTATCTACCAACTATCATATGTCTTTCTATCTCATCTATCATCTTTCTGTCATCTGTCTATCATTCATCTACCGCATCTATTTATCATCCCTATCACCTATCTATTAATCAGTCGTGTCAGTCTGACTGTCTATATGTATGTAGATATACTTGTGCACCTTCTGCTTGGAAACACACAAAGTGGCCATGGTCCCCAGAATCAGGTGGGGGTGAACTCCATTGGCTTACTGGTACCATTTTCCCCCAGCAGCTTTGATGCAAATCTCTGTTAGCTCTGAATTGTCATGGTTGGCCTCTTGGTCCATTGAGGTCACCAGTTAAGTTATCTTCTTCCTGAGTGTGTGCAGACAGCATAAATGTTCTCTCTCTCTCTCTCTCTCTCTCTCTCTCTCTCTCTCTCTCTCTCTCTCGGTTTTTTCGAGACAGGGTTTCTCTGTGTAATCCTGGCTATCCTGGAACTTACTCTGTAGACCAGGCTGGCCTCGAACTCAGAAATCCCCCTGCCTCTGCCTCCCAAGTACTGGGATTACAATAAATGTTCTCTTTTAACCATTGTTTCTTTGCAATGTTTGCATCTGACAGGGTAGGTACAAAGGATCTTCTATTTAACAGATCTAAGCTGCAGGGAAATGGTTCGGTGAAGTTCAGCATGGGGAAACTTCTCAAGTCATCAGCATTATCTTTCAGAGGCCACTTGGTGAGTGACATTTACTGTGTCCGATAAAAGGAGGCACGGAGAGATGGCTAGGCAGGAGGCAGCCCACATATAACATGCTTTCTCTACACATCTGATGCAGGAGCCAAGCTGCCTCTGTCAGCATGGTGTTTGTAGAACTGGTAAACACCCTTTTAAATCAACAGTTTTGTTGGAAAGTGAGGGCTGGGTTGTCTCAAGGATAGAGAGACCTTGGGGCCTCTTCCCCTATTTCTAAGTTCTTTTTTTTTCCTTAATTTATCCTTCTCTTATACAATAATCCTGACCATAATGTCCTTTCCCTTCACTCCTCCCAACGCATTACTCACCCACCTTCCCTCTCCCCGAGATATTCTCCTCTTCTGTTTCTCTTCAGAAAAGAGTAGGTTTCCCATGGACATCAACTGAACACAGCATGGCAACTTACAATAAGACCCAGCACAAACTCTTACATCAGGGCTGGACAAAGCAACCCAGTAGGAGGAAAGAGATCCCAAGAGTAAGCAAAAGAGTCAGAGACACCCCCCACACACACACACTGTTAGGAGTCCCACAAGAATACCAACCTGCACATATATGTGTAGCATACATGCCAAGGACCTCGTTTAGGCCCATACAGGGTTTGCAATATCTGTTCCAGTCTTGGTGAGCCCTTACTGGCCTCACTTAGTTGATTCTGTGGGCTGTGTTTTCATGGTGTCCTCAACTTCTCTGGATCCTACAATCCTTCCTCCCCTTCTGCGGGGTTCCCAGAGCTCTGCCTAATGTTTGCCTGTGGGTCTCTGCATCTGCTCTCTTCGGTTGTTGGGTGAGGCCTCTCAGAGGACACTTGGACTGGGCACTGGTCTATGAGTATAGCAGAATATCATTAGGAATCACTTCATTGGGTGGTGGTGGCGCACACCTTTAATCCCAGCACTTGGGAGGCAGAGGCAGGCAGATTTCTGAGTTCAAGGTCAGTCTGGTCTACAGAGTGAGTTCCAGGACAGCCAGGGCTACACAGGAATCATTTCATTGAATTTTGGTGGAGAGTAAGTTGAGTTCTTGTTACAGTCAGGGAAAGCATTCAGAGGTGAGACAAAATATGGAATTGGGAGAAAGTTTTATCAAGCAGCGAGTATGGGCTCCTTAAGAGAGAGAGACAGGATTTTGGTTAGCTGGGCTGATTGAAGGTCATGGGGGTGGGGGAGGAGTGCTGATTCTTGAGTCAAACAAAGACAAGGAGGGGGAATTCTATGAAAGGGATTCTGGGAATGGGTTGGGATTTTTCCCAAATGGAGTTTACTCAACTTTTCTCTTATATGGGGTTTTGGGTGTACCCTTGTACCAGATGCAAAATGCAAAATGATAGAAGCATTTTGCAAAACTATGGATTTAGTGATACCATTAAAATGAAGCAAAAGACATTCAGTGGTCATCTAGACTGTTACTCTGGGCTGGTTTTGAGTTCTCTCTCTCTCTCTCTCTCTCTCTCTCTCTCTCTCTCTCTCTCCAACCCCTTCTTCCTTACTGTTAGGATGCCGTACAGCTCTGCAACTACATCAGCCTTCTGTAGTTTTGCAGTCTATCCAGTCCATGTCTGTAGTACAGAGTCACCCTGGGACAGCCTTTTGTGGTTATGTGGTGTGTCTATCCAGTCCATGTCTATAGTTACCCTGGGGTAGTTGGGAGCCATACAATGATGCTCTCGCTCGAGTTCTCATACTCACCTTCTGCGATGAGACCTCAAGACCCTTCTGTGTTCTTACCCCTGAGCTTTTCCATTATACAGTTGGGAGTGGCAGGTGATGCCCATGACAGGATTCTTAATAGCACTCTGGTGACACAGACTACACTGTGATTTTGGTGATGGGAAGTCTCTCACTGTTACTCTGACTTTACGTTGCCCTTGAAGTCACACATCAACTATCACGTGATGCTACAGATAAATTTGCCTCCCTATCTTCTCCTTCCAAATTCAAATATGCCTTAGTCTGCAACTACCTGGTGATGCACTCCCTACAGGCTTGACAAAGTCAAAAAACAAGGTTGCCTTGTGAGCCCTAATCCAATATGAAGATGACACAGATGACTAACAGGGCAGAGTATCACATGAAGTCACAGGAACAACATGGCCATCTGCAAGCTGATGGGAAAATAAAACATCCCAGAAGAAACCAGTCCTACCTACATTGTGAGCTTGAGTCCCCAGCTCACAGAGCTGCAAGGAAATAAGTCTCCATTGTTTAGGCCTCTCAGCAGATGTTGCTTTATTACATCTGCCCTAGCAGACTAGTACACATGGCAGACAGACTTACTCATCTCGTTTACAAACACTTTGGGGAATTTCAGAGTGATCTGGAAACAGTGGGGTGTAATGAAGGGACTGTCCAACGAAGGCCTGAGGTAGGCATGTAATTGGGGACAATTGCATGGGTTTCAGCTACAATTTTCTAGGTGTGTGGGAGGAATCTCATTTACGCTTCCGTGTTTAATCCTCCCATTTGCCTCGAGAAGAAGAGATTGCAATTTCCAATTTGCTGGTGAGGAAGCAGGCCTAGGAGCTTCCCTAACTTGGCCACACTGTGAATTTCAGTGAAGCCAGAGAGCCAGGGGGCCAGAGTGCCCGCTGATCTGCTCGATGATTTTCCTTTAGGACCAGCCCAGGAAGCAACTTGAGGCCCGAGTGTGACTGGTTGGATGAGCAATTTCAAAGAAAGAAAAATAAAAGTGAGGCACAAGGAAGACTTTGAAAGCCATTTCCTAACCAGGACAAATGGCTGGGAGCCCGAGCTCTGCAGAGATAGCTTGCCATGTCTCCAAAAGCAGCTCTTGACACAAGCCAATGCCTCGCTGCCTCTGAAATGTATGCCGGAGTTTAGACAGGGAACACAAATCATTGTAATCTCCCAGTGAAAGATCACTGTCTCTGCAAATGCATTACCTGCTTGGAAAGCCACATGTTAAAAATACTGATAATGTATGGGCACAGGGAGAGCGGTTGCCATGCCTGGGCACCTCCAGCTAAAATGCACGCACCTGCACAAGAGGCGGCAGATGACAAAGTAAGTCACCGGGGCCCGGGAGGAGCTTCTGTGTTGGGCTGTGACTCTGACACTTGGAACAACAGCAACACACACACACACACACACACACACACACACACACAAGCTACAAAAAAACAATTGGATGGTCCTGTCCGGGTGTTCTTTCCATTTCTAACACCAGGATCAGGGTGGAGGCGGCCTGAGGAGAAGGTGCTATTTATCTATCCCTTTCCTCCAAGAATCCAAACAGTCTTTGGATTTATGAGAAGAGAGATGGGGAGGGAGAGCGAGTCCTGTGCAGAAGAGCAACTCTTTGCTGCAAAGAGCCCGAGTATAGCTCGCCATCTCTCCCCCTGTTTTGTCTCTCTGAACTCCTCCTTCCACGAGCCCCATTGGAGGCCTTCTCCTTGATCCCTTCACCCAGCCATAAGATGCAAAGGGAGCCTTTAGGATGGGGGAGAGGGCTATGTAGACCTTTAGGATGGGGGAGAGGGCTATGTAGACCTTTAGGATGGGGGAGAGGGCTATGTAGACCTTTAGGATGGGGGAGAGGGCTATGTAGACCTTTAGGATGGGGGAGAGGGCTATGTAGACCTTTAGGATGGGGGAGAGGGCTATGTAGACCTCTCTAAACATGTCATCTCATCTCCTTCCTCTACTCGCACCCTTATCTTTCCTTAGCTGCTGCTTTCTAGAACAAGATGGAGCCCAGTGTGGCTTGAGACACACTTATGCTAGCTGTCGTCATAAGTCCAGCTCATAACTGGTTGGCAGTGTTACCTTGGGCTGGTTCCCTCCCTCTCGGGAACCCTAGCCCTCCGTCTCTCAACCCCAGCCACTTAGGGAGCAGCTTGAGATCGTATCTTGTGTGGCCTTCTTTGTAATGCTCTCTTCTGCTGCAAAGTGTGTTGAGTGCCAAGGCTAGTTTTCCTCTATGCCTCCGCTCAGGAGAAAAGCAATTCCGAGTCTAATGGGCCTGTTGAACAGGTGCACGCATCCCTCTTGCCGAAATGATTACTGGGTAAACAAAGCAGAAAGTACCCAGACTCAAGTACATTGTCCTAAAGGGGGAAATAATACTTCAAAATGGTCAAAGCGTTTGCCAACCTAAAGAGAAGGAGACTGTGAAGATACCCGAGACGTGTTTTGTTTTTTTTTCAGTTGAAGCAAAAAAGTCAACCTCTGGTGGCCAGTTGTCCACCACAGCTAGGCTCTCTTCTAGAGGGATGCCCTGGTAGAAATAGAATTTGACAATATTTTTCTACCATTTTTTTTCACCTTCTTGACACAAATGAGAAAGAACCTATAAATCAATGTCTGCGGAGAGCCCATAAATGTGTTTGCGGCAGTATCAGGGCTGATGTAAAGGCAAAAAGGGGTAGAGACAGAGATAGCCCTGAGCGTTCTCTCAAAGACCTGTCTAGAGGACCTGGCTACTGCAACGTCAGGCAGCAGGGGATGTGGCTGGAGGGATGCCCAGGTCATTCTAAGAAGCAGTCAGGGATGGTTCTGCAGGTGAGGAGAGAGCTGTGCAACAGGTCTGCTCGGGTCTGCCCTCCCTTTCCTGGAGGCCACTTCCCATTCGCCAACATCCCCCCAGAATGGGTTCCAGCCCCATCAACTCAAACTGCATTTGGAACACAAAGCCAAATACTGTTCATACCGTCTTCTTGGCATGTGTTAAGACAGAACCCTAGCTCCCTTGTTAAACTAGGTCCTGGATTGTTTCTACTAACCTTCTTGGGTGTCTTTTAGATCTTGGTTCTCATTATCTTACCCCCTTTCTTCCATGAGGTTAAAAGTTTCTCAAAGTAAGTGAGCACTAACTTCTTACCTTGGGCCTGTGACTGCTTATAGAAAACACAAGTGCGTTTTGTAAGAGGCTGAAGCAAGGCAGTGAGTGTGCGAGCCAGAGGGAAGGATGGGTTAAGTGCTTGGCCAAGACTGCGGTTTAAACAGATGTGAAACAACACACATGCAAAATGCAGCATTTGTTCGTTCATCTAAGAATATTCATTGAGCTAGGGTGTAGCTCGCTGGTGGATCATGTACTTAGCATTTGTGGGGCCCTTGGTTCTATCCCTGGCACCAAGAAAAATGTCAGGTGTAGTAGATTAAACTTTAAGCAAAATATAGATGCATTTCCTCTCTAAGCATGTCCCCAAAATAACACTGGAATAGACACATAAAGATTAGAACTGGAGAAATGGGAAGAATTCCCTGGGTCCATGAAAACACAAAATGGCAAGATTCAACCAAACTGGAGAAGCTTGAGGGGCCTGTCTGAGGGAGTGATAGTGGAGCGAAAATCTGAGGATGAGCAGCAGTTTCTTAGGTGAAGTAGGAAGGGAAAGGCATCTCATCCAGGTAGGATGTAAAAGGTCTGAATAGAACAATGATTTCTAACAGCCACAAACTACAAAGAATTAGAATCAGAGTACACAAAGGGTTCTCATAAACCAGTGAAAAAATGCAAGCAGTTTTGTGAAAATGGGGGAAAAGAAGAAGGAGGGAGAGGAGGAGGAGAAGGAAGAGGAGGAGGAGAAAAAAGAAGGAGAAGGAGAAGGAGAAGGAGGAGAAGGAGAAGGAGAAGGAAGAGAAGGAGAAGGAGAAGGAGAAGGAGAAGGAGAAGGAGAAGGAGAAGGAGAAGAAGGAGAAGAAGGAGAAGGAGAAGGAGAAGGAGAAGAAGGGGAGGAGGAGGAAGAAGAAGAGGGGGAGGAGGAAGAAGAAGAGGGGGAGGAGGAAGAAGAGGAAGAAGAGGAAGAGGAAGAAGAAGAAGAAGAAGAAGAAGAAGAAGAAGAAGAAGAAGAAGAAGAAGAAGAAGAAGAAGAAGAAGACAAAGAAGAACAGCAAAAGGCTCTGAATGAAGGCTAAAACAAACCCATGGGCTTGTCCAAAGCAATTGGCAGCTGGGTGATTACGATATCATTTTACAACATTTAACTGGCAATGATTAAATGGCCGGCAACATCAAGTCCTGCAGACTCTGGCGAGAATATGAAGATGGGCAGGTGCTTTGGCAACCAACCAGGGATTACTTCCTAAGCCATACTTTCCTATACCTTGGAATATAGACCAAGGGGACATATTTAGAAACATTCATACCAGTGCTGTTATGAGAGCAGGTTCTAGGCTAGCCTAGACTACAGAGTGAAGGTCAGTCTGGGCTACAGAGTGAGTTCAATGCCAGGTAAGAGGAAAAAAGAAACCAGGGTACAGTGTGGTTGGTAATCCATAGGAAAGCTGAGAAACTGTGGTATATTCACGGGACAGAGCTCCAAGGTCTTGTACAAAACTCCTATCAGATTAAATTGACATTGTAACATTATGAGGGATTGGGCCTCTGAGCAGCAGTTATAGCAGGAGACCTCTGCCGTCATGAGAGGAATGACGCCATAATTGTGAGAATGGCATAGTTCTTGTAGGTTTGGTGTCCTGGTCAAAGGGTACATTTGGTTCCATTTACTTCCTGTCTCCTGTGTTCCTTCCCTCTCCATTTTCCTCCATGGAACTATGTGGCTCGAGGCTTCCTTGCCAGGTCTCGAACCATGTTCTTGCCATTTGCATTCTACAGAAGCCCGAGTCCAATTAATGCCTGTCAGAGGTGGCGTACTCTCAAATACTCAGCCACAGCAGCGGCAACTGGACTGATTTCATACGTGGGAAGCAATGCAGTAGTCAAACTGTAAGAATGACTGTGACATGGAACGGGCTTGGTGAGCCTTAAGTCCTTAAAATCTTGATATAAAGACAAATGAAAAGCAAGTCCAAAAAGAGCCTGTACAGTATAAATCTATTATTTTGAAGCAGACTAGAGCTAAAATTATTTTAGGGATGTATGACTCTATTATTATGCGGTAAACAAATGTTTTAAGAATGTATATATTAACATATATAAATATTATAGGAATATATTATACCCGTGGATACATATACATATATGTATACGTATATGTATACATGTGTGTATTATGTAAATATGATAAACTATTTAATTAGTAACATAAGAATGAAGAAGAGAAGATTTACGGTGATGCTTACCCTGTGCTGGTAGCTAGGAGGGACTGATGTGAGGTGATTGTACTGCTTGGTTTTGTGTATCAACTTGACACAAGCTGGAGCTATCACAGAGGAAGGAGACTCCCTTGAGGAAATGCTTCTACAAGATCCAGCTGCAAGGCATTTTTTTTTCAATTGGTGGTCAAGGATTGAGAGCCAAGCCCATTGTAGGAGGTGCCATCCCTGGGCTGGTAGTCTTAGGTTCTATATGAAAGCAAGCTGAGCAAGCCAGGGGAAACAAGCCAATAAGTAACATCCCCCCATGGCCTCTTCATCAGCTCCTGCTTCCTGACCGGCTTGAGTTCCAGTCCTGACTTCCTTTGGTGATGAACAGCTGTGTGGAAGTGTAAGCTGAATAAACCCTTTCCTCCCCAACTTGCTTCTTGGTCATGATGTTTGTGCAGCAATAGAAACCCTAAGACAGTGATGATGGTGATTTTACAGTCCTGGGAATTGAACCTGTGGCCTTGAATATGCTAGACAAGTATTCTACCACCAAGTACATACATCCTAAAACTGTTTTTAAAACCTTCTTATTGTGAAACAGGATCTCTCTGAGTCATCTAGACTGGCCTTGACTCACTCTGTAGCCCAGGCTGACCTACTCTGTAATCCAGGTTAGCCTAGAACTCATGATTCTCCTGCCTTTCACTTCTTGAGTAGCTGAGATTATAGGCCTGCATCAGCAGACTTGTTATGTAGATTATTATTAAACTTCTTACTTTTGTTTGGCACGGGATTATATCTCATATCAAAATCATCAGTGAGTGGGTAAATCAGTGAGTAACTGAGACAAGCCATTATGGTCAGGGATGACCCACTAAAATTACGATTATGAATTTCTGAGGTTAGAAAACAACCCATGCACTTAGAGAAGGGATTATTTTTTGCATAGGAAAGGTACTTTGTAGAGAAAGTTGGGGTGGGCTTAGTGAGGTATGTGGAGTGTAGGTGTACAGTATCAGGGAGGTGTAGTGACTTACTTGTATCTAAAAATCAAGGGATTTATTTTGAACAGAGAACAATATTTCACTACTGGTGATAAGAAAACACGTGGGATATATTGGTTAGGAGGCTCTATCAGCAGTCAAAGTGTGACATGACACTTGGATTAGATGGGAGGATGGGGAGGAAGAGAATCAAAATAGTAGCAAGTTCACCCGGTTGAGTTGGCTCTGGGGAACGAAGAAGAGGCTGGGAGGAGGGGAACTCATTTCATTGTGAAGCAGGTGAATGGCGGATCCAGTTCTGAGTTCTGGTTAGGAAGATGGTGAATTCCATTGACAGTGATGATTTTTGATACATCCGGTCAGGCAGCCCTGTAACTTAGTTGGCATGTGAGTTAGCTAAAGATATCATGGAGTTCAGCCTGGATTTTATTTGTGGGAGTTGTTATGGCTGTCCAGAAGTAAACAGTGCAACTAGAAGAAAGCTGTTATGAAACAGCAACACAGTACTAAAACACAGCAAACAAGACCCAACCACTTTGCTACTTATTAGACAACGTAGACTGTGCATGTCATACAACGAGACAATGTCATGGGTCAGCAATTAATGATTAATTCTGGTTGGGGAAAAAAAGCAGTTCTGGAATTTTAAGAGGTTACTTCTTTTTGAAAAGGGAGAGATAGCCAAATTGTGGAGAGTAATGAGTGCTGAGACAGGATGGAGACACTCGTGGGAGCGGACCACCCAGGATCATTCCGTATGAACCATTTAGTATGTTGGCCTTGATTCTGAAAATATAAGGCATGAGAGGTATTAAAAAAATCAAATTTTTTTTATTTTAAAGTAAATTTAAAGGAAGATGGCTCAGTGGTTGTCACTTGTCAACCCTTCTAATCTTAGTCTTTCTCCTTGGTGTGAACTGGTAGAGTGGTTCTACTTTTATTGTAGCAACAGCTGATGGTGTTAAATGTCTCCTATGAGTGGTGTGACTCATCCTTTAGTCCCTTATTTCATGGAGACTTTTCTTACTATTAAGTTGTATTCTGGATAAGAGTATTGTTACATAAATGTACAACCTGGCAGTTTGTGGCTAGTCTTCTTGGTTTTAATTTTTTAAATAGCAGAAAAAAATTGCAGTGTTGATAAAAACCATTTCATTGGGAACTATATTTCAGATCGACGTCAGGAGGTTCTGTGCCTTTACGCTTGGTTCATTGCAGCCCTTAGTGGACAGGGGTTCTTAGTTTGACATTATCCCTCTTTGTCTATTTTGTCCCTGTGCTTTTGGGGTCTTATCTCCAAACTTTGACTGCCTTGAAGTGTTGGCACTATCTTTTCATAGCGTCTGGGCATACACCTAGGCTTCTGACCTCTTTCATGTTGATTTTTGTACATGATTAGCGGTAAGGGTCCAGTCTTAGCCTCATACCGTACATCAGGTTTCTTGAGCAGTTCAATTGGCGGTGTTAGTGGAGTGGCTCTTCCATACAGTCATCCCCAGAGACTGGAATAGTATGATTCCTCCTTTCCCACTTCATCGTCCTGTCCCTTCCTCTTGCCTGGTTCACTAGGACTTCCGCTCTGTGTTGAATAAACGTAATGAAAAAGAGAGATCTTCGAGGAAATGGCTTCCAGGTTTTCCCATGAAGTATGATGTTGGTTGTGAGGTTCTCATACTCGGCCTTTATTGTGTTCTATTTTTGCAATAGCTCACTTATTGATTTTGTCCCAGGAGTATGTTGAACATTATATATATAAAAAAAGACATTTCTACATTTATTAAAATGATCCAATAGCTTCATTCTGTTGCTGCTGTGGATTGTCTTTATTACTTTTATTGATTTGCATACATGGCATGCTGCTTGTGTTCTGGAGTGCCCTCTATATAATCTTAGTGTATGCTTTTCTTGGTGTGTGTTTGCAGTGTGTTTCATTGAGAATGTTTGCATCTCTGTTCTTGGTGTTACTGTCCTATGCTTTTCTTACTGTTCCTGTTCTTTGGATTAGGGTTAAGCTGGCCTTTTAGAGTGAGTTTGGTCAAGTTTCCTCCTCTTCAACTCTCCCAGCCCCTCCTTGGGAGAGGAGAGGGGACAGTTTGATAAAAACTGGAATGGATTTTTTTATTAGGTTCTTAAAATTGTCAGCATATGAATGTTCTATCTGCGTGTGTGTGTGTGTGTGTGTGTGTGTGTGTGTGTGTGTACCACATGTATGCC
Source organism: Apodemus agrarius (assembly GCA_964023405.1). Lineage (NCBI taxonomy): Eukaryota > Metazoa > Chordata > Mammalia > Rodentia > Muridae > Apodemus > Apodemus agrarius. The sequence continues at coordinate 19,852,225 of OZ030023.1, read as the reverse complement.
TGGTGCCTATGGATGTCGGAAGGAAACATTAGTTATTCTAGAGCTGGAGTAAAGGATGGTTGTGTGTCGCCATGTGAGCATTAGGAACTGAACTCAGGCGTCTGCAAGAGCACCGAGTGCTGTTGACCGATGAGCCATCTCTCCAGCCCTCTGATTAATTAATTTTAAAATGATATATAAACTTTGCCAATGAAACCATCAGGTTCTGAACTTTTTCTTGGGTAGGGGATTTGTGATTTCTGCTTTTATTTGGGTTTTCTGGTTTGTTGCTGTTGTTGTTGTTGTTGTTTTGTTTTGTTTTTCATTTCTCTGGTGTATTTTTAGTAGGTTTTATGTGTTCAGTGATTTATGTCCTCTAAGAATTCTGTACTTATCATATAATTTTAGAGTACTGACTTGTACTCTTTTGTATGTATACTACATATTTGTCAGGGTTTTTTTTAACCTTAATTTTAAATTGTCTTTGTAACTATAAAATGTATAACTGTTTTTTTGTATTTTGAGCCTGAACTCTGTGAACTTGGCCAAGTTAACTTATTGGTAGTTAAGAGTGTGACATTGTTTACATATTTTTATGAATTTGAACATTTATCTGAGCTGTCTTAATTTTATATAAAGTTATACAAAATATTTTATTATTTTCTATAAACATGTCAGGATCTGTAGAGATGTTTTATCTTTCAAAATCCATTTTTCTTACTTATGTCTTTCGTACTTAGCCACATACTTATCTTTTCTGGGATTTTTGTGTATTTTGTGCAGATCTGCTTTCATTTCATTTCTGCCTGAAAGCTTTTCTTTTGCACATCTCATGCAGTCCTAGTGGTGAGTTTTCCCAACTTCAGGGCGGTGACATCTTTACCTTTGAATCATTCTTTTCTTTGAATCTAATTGTAGACTGATAATTATTAGTAGTATAAAAAGGTTCTCTGTTATCCTCTGGTTGGTACTGCTTCTAGTTAATTTGCAGTAGAAATTAATCTTTCTCCAACTTATAACGGTATTCTTGCTCTTCTTCCTTAACATTCTTGTTATTCTTTTCCTTATTATTTAATTTACAAAATATAATTTTAATTTTGAGAATTTCATACGTAGGTAATGTGTTTATATTATTTTTGACCCTTCCTTCGCCCCCAACTCTTTCTATCTGCTCCCCAATTCGCTTTAAAATTGTAACTTCTTCATATTCTAAAAGTTCATACAATGAAATCTAGAGAGTTACCATTACATTAGGAATATCTGTCATCCAATAAAAAGCATTATACCCGACATCAAAGAAGCAGACAGAGGCTGTTGTTACAGAGGTCCACAACTGGTCAAAATGCAATGATAAGATAGTTGCTGTTTTATACATGGAGACACAAACACACCACCTATTAAGTCTATTTAATATTGCTTATGAATTTGAATGTTTTGTCTGGGTTGTCAAATTTTGTGTTTAGGAGTGACAAATCGGGATAATGGATATCCTATTGGAGCTCATCCCTGGAGAGAACTGATTTCCCATCTTAGCAGCCCTTCATTGATTGCCTATAGCTTGTCATCCAGAGGGGAGGGTTTAGTAAAATTCCCCCTCATCCGCACGGCCATGTTGACCGGCCTTATTTTTATGCTGTCTAGATTAGGCAACCATATTGTTGCGATTTCACGGGTACAGCATTTGTGCCACATCTAGAAGATACTATTTCCCAGCAGGTAGCCTGGTCCTGTGGCCCTTGAAATCCCATCTCTCTGAGATTATTTTAGCCTTAGGTATCCATGTTGTGTTGTAGATGTACCAACTAGTTCTGGACATGGACACACACCCTGCCACTTATCTCTGCATTTGACCAGTTGTCGACCTCTGTAACATCCTCTGTCTGCTTCTTTGATGTCGGGTATAATGCTTCTTTTTGGATGACAGATATTCACAATGTAATGGTAACTCTCTAGGTTTCATTGTATGGACTTTTAGAATATGAAGAGGTTACAATTCTTTATTGATAAGCTCAACTCACGCAAGCTTATCTGAGCTGCATAAAGCCAGGCTTAATGCAGCCTTTTTCCTAGAGCCGATGCATTCGTACTTATTTAGTGTGATTCCTGCAGAATCTCTACTGAGCTCCCTGAGTAGTCAGGCCTTGCTAACCTGGTTTATTAGGGCTTGTATATAGTGTAGCCTTTTGTGAGTGCAGGAAATTGTTTAGCTCATAGTATTCTAACAGCCATCTTTTGCCTACCCAGTGATGTTGCCAAGATTGCTTCCATATCAATTCCTGTGTAGCCAAGGACTCATCCTTTTCTCTATATAACTCTTTTCTTGGTATTTTTACTGTATATCCAAGTCATCTTCCGCTTTTCTTTCTGCCTCATGAACTTGGTAGTGTGTTTGGGCAGCATTTTCTCTCACTGTTCTGCAGTCCTAAAGGTGGTCCCTAGGAAAAGCTAGGGTGCTGGCAGGTTCCCCTTGTTTATTTACATTCTCTCAGGAGGATTTCAGTCTGTCCTGCCTGCCGTGAGATATCTGAAAGCAGTTTTAATGTCATTTTCCATCCTGTTTCCCCAGTGTTTGTGGTGAGTGTGAATTTAGTTCCAGGTAACGCAACATGGGTGGATGTCAAAGTTCAATTTGTAGAGATCTGAGGGTAGGCATCAGAGCTGGAACTCCATCAAGAGGACCCAGAAACAGGTAGAGGGGACAGAAACTTCAAAGAATGTATAGTGTCCTGGAAACCAAAGAATAAAGGCACAGACAACTGCGCCTCGGGGTATAAGTAGAATAGATCAAAAGGGATCCATTGAATCAGGTAACAAGAAAACACGGGTGGCTTCATAGAAATCTTTTTTTGTTTTCATTTGATTTCTGTGTGTTTGACTGTATAGCCTTGGCTGGCCTGGAAGTTTCTACATATAGACAATTCTAGCTTCACACTTGAAGTGATCGTACTGCCCCTGCCTTCCAAGCTCTGAAATTACAGGCATGCACAAAGATGCTTGATCTCAGAGATCCATTTCTTAAGAATTAAGTATATAGATCGGAGTGGGCTGAGAAATGACTGGTAGGCAAGTTCGTTGGTTAGCGCGACACTAGAAGCCACAGTAAACAAAATTTAACACTCCAGGGCTTCCCCGAATTAGAAAGTGGTTAAAATGGCATTGCTCAGCTATTCTTGGTTAGTGTGTAGACTTCCTTCATGAAGTGGTTCGGGGAAGTACCATTTATCTCCTTGGTGGGTATGGTTGTCCTAGTTGTACCTCATCCTGTAAGCTTTTCATCTCTGATTGGTTATCAGAAAAGCAGCCTAGAGTAGGGAGTATCTTAGCCTAGGCCTAGGACTGACATACAACTTCTGTTTCTATTCCAGTGGTAAAACTAGCTCCATGACCACGGCTAGCTACAAGAGGAGTAGAAAATAGCTCACCGACTCTGTGATAGAAGAAAGATCATAACATCTGTCGGTGCTGAGACTCAAACCTGTGTCCTCTGGAAGAGCATGGAGTTTACCACGGAGCCATCTCTTCAGCCCCAAGGAGGTGTCATATATCCATGGAACATTCTGACCCCTCTGCATCAACGCATAAGAAGTCCCAGCCTTGAGCCTTTCCAGCACCAGGGTCCACTCCTTCCTTCTTCTCGGACATCAGTTGATATGTGGATTGTGTCTTTGGTGTCCCAAGATTCTAGGCTAATATCCACTGATCAGTGAAGCTCAATGCATCAGTGTAGGGAAACACCAGAACAGGGAAGTGGGAAGGGGTGGGTGGGGGGACAGGAGGAGGGAAAAGGGCATGTGGGACCTTTGAGGGGGCGGGGAACCAGGAAAAGAGAAATGAAATGTAAATAAAGAATATATCCAATTAAAAAAAATAAAGAAGTCCCAGCCTTCTTCCTTCCTCTCTTTCTTCTGCTGCCTCCAGGGTAGAGAAGCCTAAACGTCAGACACGGCAGCCCCTGCTTTCTGCTGGCCGCATGTATTTAGTAGTAGGTCATGAACCTGAAATAAATGACAGGAAGGTTGGTGCTCTGCCAGGACATAACAGCTCTGCTTTGTACAAGTACACCGGGAACCTTGGAGATGGGATCTTTACTCCTCTTGGTGAGCTCCTTATCTTCCCAATCCCTGCTCCTTCTCGGCCTTCTTCCCCAACCCTGCTTCCCTCCTCTCACCCACAGCTCTCCCCTGTGACCTCTGGGAGGCAGTACGTGTGCCGACCCCAGTGCCAAGGGCTGCGCCGACTTCCCGGTGCCTGCTCTTCCCTGTTATTCTCATCCCCCTGTAATTCGAGGGGACAGGTGAGATGTGCTTCAAAACACTGTAATCATATTTTAAATGGAAATGAAATGTGCGAATTAAATGTAAATTACAGTAGAATGGAGGGACAATCACTATTAGTTAAGGTCTGACACCTATTTTTGCAGACCTTTCCCAAACGCCACAACTTGTTTCCCCCACGTGAGATGAGAGGCTGTAATTATGAGGCAGCTGCTTCTGCAGTTGGACTGATGCTAGTTACTGGATCATTTGTGTGTGTATGGGGGGGGGAGATCTGCATGTGACGCTGCATATGTATTTTAAATAGATACGGACTGCTGTTGGTACTATAAAATCATCCAGAAGAAATGATATTTTTATACTAGAGCTGTGAGAAGAAAAAAAAAAAACCAATGCCTTTTTTCCCCTCTCCTTTTTGTTTTCCCCTTAGAAAGGTGAGGGAGTAATATAAAGGGACACTTTTATATAGTCAATTTATTTACGGATTCTCCATTTGCTTTTATATTGGAAAAATATGTGCTGTGCCAATGAGTCGCAATTTGGCCCTCAATCTCCCGCCTGCCTTCTCCCCCCCTAGTGCACACAATCTCCTTGATTTCCAGCGGAGCCCACATTTCTTGTGCATAACCATTCCTGAAGCATTTTTCAAGATGGGGTACCAGCACTTTGTTATAATTTCTTGCATGATGAAGGGAATGATTTTATCATCTGCCTACTCGAGACCACGACAAACACTGGAGGAGATTTTAAACAACCATTCCCATTACAACCTGGCTAGTCTCTTGTTCTAGGTAGACAGTGAATGGTGGATTTGATGTATTCCGAAACTTTCAGAGACATTCCCATGGTGACTCTTTCACCTTTCAGAGATATGTGCAAATCTGAACATATCAGGAGCAAAGGGCGGATGTAGGGGAAGGTCAGTAAGTCTGCGTACGCACCATCCGTCCAAACGCCCTTCCTTGATCCATCTTGTTTGTGCTAACTAAACGCTTCTGACTTCAGCAGAGCAGTCAGCAGATAATATATGTTGAATAATTTTGTGTGCCAGTGATTTTTTTTTTTTTTTACGAAACTTGCATTTTCAAAGCCACAAAGATGCAAGCTCAGTCAATATTTGGTTCTCAGGGACACGTGCAGCTAAGATAGTGTCTGTTCTGTGATGAGCAAGGATTCCAGCCAATTGGTTCCTTCTCTGGGCTGGGTCGTGCAATAGCCCCTCACTCATGGTCCTCTCCCTGCCTGTATCCACTGTCCCTATCATTACCTTAGCTTCTGTCCTAAGCCTGGCTCTGGTGACATCATTTGTTGCCCAGTCTGAAGCCTGTAGGGACAGCCTGTGTAGAGACAGTCAAGAGTCCCTGTGGAAGCTTACCAGACTCTTGCTTGTTCCCAGCATTCCAAGCTCCTATCTTCTCTGGGGATTTGTCTACTTTGTCTACTTCCTGTCTGGTAATCACACATATCTCTGAGGTTTTCTCTCAGACATTTCCTTGGAGTTGAACCTTTCAACCTCCCTGCTGTTTAGTGTGAACCCAAAGACTCCTTGGACTGCAGTCCCCACCATGCAGTACTTAAGTGGGAGGAGTGAGGTTCTTCTATATCTACTGTATACCTACTCAAGAATAGTGGAACCTCAGCTACGGCCTTCCACCTCCCTCTCCCCTCTCCCTTTCCTGTTCTCTCCCCTCCCCCGATTTCCCTATTGATCATTGGTGAATGCATCTCTTCTGCTAAGCACTTGCGTGTGATGTGCTGCCTTCACAGATCTAAAGCAACATGGGCTAAAATCCTTGAAACCATGAGCCAAAGCAAGCTACTCTTCTTAAGCTAATCTATCTCAGGAATCTGTGATGTTACCAAATAGCCGAATAACACTTAGGCTAAATCACATGCCTGGCTGCTGTGTTCCCAAATATCCTGACTCTGCCATCCCGTACCTCTACTGACCCGTGTACAACCATTTCTACATTGCTTGAGTCGAGACCAGAAAGCCTGGCACCATGATGACATCTCCCTCGGAGCTCCACAGGCAGCCAGGAGAAGCCTTCTAGGTAGTAGTGGGAGTCTCTTGGCAAGCTACTTCTTTAAACTAAGTAAACATAAATGTCAACTTTTGAATTCCCTGTTTCCTCCCTAGTAGACATCATCCATCTTCATTTTCACGTGGCACATAAAATTGCTGTCTGTAACAAAATGTAAAGCACATCAGGTGTCTTCTTGATTTCATTATGTCTTCTAGAACCTTGTTTATGTTCACGCAGAAACAAAATTAGTTGGCAGTCTGCGTTCTGAATGCAAATCTGATCATGGTTTTGGCTTCTCTGCTACCAACCCCTGTGGCTCAGTGGTAGAAAGGTTAGTGAGGACTGAAAAAAGAAAAAAAAAAACCAAAAAACAAAGAGGGGGATAAAGGAAAATCTCCATGACCTTATTGGAGTAGAAGTTAAAAAGAAAGGACCGGTGTCTCTAAGCTAATTAAGAAGACATTAGTATTTGTATTATATGAACCAAGTCCAAATACAAACTCAACCAGCGAGTGATTATGTAACGACAGCTACAAAGTCTGTGAAATTCCAGTAGGTGCTGACAGGCCTAACAGGCATCAGAGATGCAGTCATTTGAGGGGTCAAATGGATTTGAGGAATATCCCCTGAGAAGGTTCAGTCCTGGGTAATTCACTGCTTTTAACACATTTTATTAATTCCTTAAAAACGTCATGCATTGTATTTTGATCATATTCCTCTCCTCCCCCAGTCCCTCCCAGATCCATTTTTCTTTCTCAACCCACCCAACTTTGTGTCTTTATTTATTTAAAAATCTGTCTAGTCCAGTTGATGCTGGCTACATACTCTGGGGTATGTGATCCACCAAGGTGTGTTCCAGCTACCAGAAACCACACCTTTAAAAGAAAACAAACTCTTTTTCTTAGCAGTCATCAACTATTAATAGTTCCTCAGGTAGAGGTGAGACTAAGCCACCAATGTCCTCTGTGCTGGAAGTTTTCATAGCTTGAGTTTACACGGGTATTTCCACAGATGATTCTGACTGAGGTTCCTTGGGGGCATAGGGATAAGGAAGACTTCTGACCACAGCTTTGTCAGAATAGTACACCCCACCCCACCCAGCTTCTGTGCAAGTTGCCCAGTGTGTTTATGATTTGGTATAAAAGTTGGGATGATACAACCAACCCCACCCTCACCCTCAAGAAAGCTCAGCCAACTGCTCTGCTATTTTTTATTAACATAGCTAGACAGCCCCTGCAAACCAGGATTTTATACAGGTAAAGTGTGGTCTCTTGCGGGCCCTGCTCAATTTGTGCAGAAATACCACCAAGAAGCAGAGAGATGATTTAGTGTCAGAAAAGGGTATTTGGAACAAGTACATTTTCCTTTATGGGTCTTTTAACACTGGGAAAGAAATACAGTTGATTGCAATTGATTTGTATATGTGACTCTTTGTGTGAAATGTCACAGCATGCTTTATAGGAAGATAGAAGCAGAGAAAGAAAAAAGAAGAGAAATAACTCCCAGGGAAGATGCAGAATGAAGGGACCAACAAAGGCTCCTCATCTAAACAGGACTTAGTCCAGCAGTGGATGTGCGACATTCTTCTGAGGCATGTCGTGCTGTGCTGTCCAGTTAAGCCTTGGTTTCAACACACTTAAAAGGCAGTAATGATCACTATTATCCTGTAGGCTGTGGGAATGCTAAATTAGTATGCTTGAATATCTGCGTGCAGAGCATGCCATGTATGCTTGGTAAATAGTGGGGGTGGAGGTGGGTACATAGGGTTGGGTGTGTTGTAAGCTGATGAAGAAATGGTCCCCAGGACAGACCTTGGAAATCAGCCTTTATAGTACTCCTCCTAGTACTATAGGAGTGTGTGTGCCATTCAAATGTGTGTCACATTTGGGAGTGCCGCAGAAGAGAATGGAATTGAGTCTTTATTGTGTAGAGGTTTTTAATACTTAAAAACACCTTCAACTATAATACTTCATTTAACCCTCTTCATTCCAATGGTTATATAAAGTGTTGTGGGGTATTCACCAGCGACTACTGCTCAGACTGGGTTTAAGCCAAGAGAATGTCTTTGCTAGCTGGCTGGAAACTACAGTGGGTATTCCAGATCCCAGTGTAGCACCAAGCATTTCTCAGGATGAGCTTTTAACCACAAAACCTATATTCTGGGTTGATACACTTCAGTTATCATCAGTCACCCAGGAGCAGAACTACAGAAGCCAAAGACCTTCTGAGAACATGGACATTGATGAATTAGGTCTTTATTTTCAATTTCGGCTAGTGGTGCTGTCTAGATGTTGAGTTTTACAGCCTGAAGGACACTTCCATCATGGAGTCAGTTGTGTTAAGGTCTGGAAGCCTACTAAGGTCTGGAGCTCTGTTACATAAAGTCAGTGCTATTTGAGTTTATTTTTTAAATGAAGTGCAGGCTAAACCTGTTAACTAAATTTTCTAAATTCATGCTTTCATTTCATGAACATAGTTTATGAACAATGACACATCAAAAATATTCAATAATGAAGGCTTTGGGATCTGGTTTTACGCTTTGTGACTCCAAATTTACTATATTTTTAAACAATTAGCAGGAGCTTTGAGTCAAAAGAAAAGGTTAATTGTGGATTTCCACCTGTCAAAAAATTGAAGGGTGGGAGCCTTTCCAGTCTTTGTTTAACCTTCTGGAGAAATCCTGGTGATCGTGAGGGAGACTTTCCCTGCCATGACTCAGTGACTCAGTGACTTCTGCATGTGTCTACAGTCTTGCTGTGTCTTCCCCCATTACAATGGCTGTGTTCATTCTCTGATGCTATATTCCAAGTCATCCCCCAGTTTACTGACTTTACAAAAATCATACATCTTGTCTCAAGAACCTGGACCTCTCTTAGCTAGATCCTGCCAAAGGCTGTTGTCCAGACACCATGGTCAGGACTGCTGTCATCCGCTGCTCAGCTGAAATGGAAACAACTTCCAAGCTCATTGAGTATTTGAGGTAGGACTTAGTTTCTCTAGGCCTCAATTTCCTGGTAGTTACTGTCTGGAGAAGATACGTTGGATTTTTATATGAGTGACTCCACCAGCGGCATATTTGTCTTGCTTCATTATAAGGATGAAGAGGAGAGAGCTTGCCTTTGAAAGACGGTCCATGCTTTTTGCTGTGTTCCCTTGATTAGACATGAGCCAGCCCGTCACTGCACTCAAATGCTCATTGGCACATCACACCAGCAGGTATGGTGACCGCCCTAGGAGCTTGCTTACCACAGGATGTCCTTATAGGAAAGCAGTCTCTAGCATCCTCATTGGCCAGTTTGTTTTGAAATTGGTGATGCCTCCTAATGGCTAAAGGTGCCACTGTGAGGCTGTGGTCTTGCGTCAAGCTTCTGACCCACCCAACTTGTGATGATGAGGGAAACTGAATTAACTGGAACATCACCAGTTTCCAGGGGCCAACCAGAAGGAATGAGAGTTAACATTCTTTGGCATTAGTCAAAGCTTCAATTTGTTCTTCCCTGACTCAGGAGGGTCTGATGATACATGAAAATGCAGGGAAAGGCAGAGAGTGGGGATGCAAGTTATAATCCCAGAACTCAGGAGAGTCAGGTAGGAAGATTACCACAACTCTGAAGCTAGTGTCAACTACATAGCAAGTTCTAGGTGAACCAGCACTGCAGAGTGAGACTGCCTCCAAAAACAACCAAGTATGGAAGTGCACCTTTCAAAGCAAGAATAGACAGTCCCTTGTCATTGTGCCACCACAATGGGTAAGGTGGATTCCAGGGGTCTGGATACTGATGTCTGATTTGGGGTTCCTCAAGTGATTACTGCATACAGAGAAGGCTTGCCCAGTTGGACTGGATGCACACTTATCCTGGGGGGACAGCTGAGGGCAGCTTTGAAGCTGAAGACTGTGGATCCTGCAAGTCAAACCCACAACACCAATTGGCAGGCTCATATAAAGAACCAGAGTGTCTTCTCTGGCCAGTAGCTACCAGGAAACTGAGGCCTAGAGAAACTAAGTCCTACCTCAAATACTCAAATGAGCTTGGAAGTTGTCTCCATTTCAGCTAAGCAGTGGATGACAGCAGTCCTGACCATGGTGTCTGGACAACAGCCTTTGGCAGGATCTAGCTAAGAGAGGCCCAGGTTCTTGAAACAAGATGTATGATTTTTATAAAGTCAGTAAGTTGGGGGATGACTTGGAATATAGCATCAGAGAATGAACACAGTCATTGTAATGGGGGAAGATACGGCAAGACTGTAGACACTTTCTTTTCATTCGTTTATATTCTTTCAGAAAAAGATTTATTTATTTTATGCATATAAGTGTACTGTTGGTATCTTCAGACACACCAGAATAGGGTATCGGATCTCATTACAGATGGTTGTGAGCCACCATGTGGTTGCTAGGAATTGAACACAGGACCTTCTGGAATAGCAGCTGCTGAGCCACCTCTCCAGCCCCCCATTCATGCTTTATGAAGAGCTGGCTTCATTGGGGCTGCCAACTCCTCATGTTGGCCAGAGTATGTCAACCTTGGGTTTCTATTAGTCCCTGCCTGCACAGCATAGGTGGTGCCAACTCTAGGAAATGCCAGCTTCAGCATCATCATAGCCTGGCCCCTCATGGCTTCTGAAGGTGCTTCTCTCGACCTCCTGTCCACAGAACTAACACCCCATGCCACCTGAAGCTTCTAAAATGAGCCACATAGTCTTCAAGCTAGTTCCTTCTGTCCCCACTCCCCCCATGGTTAGAATGAATGTTCTCTTTCTCACACAGCTTCCACCCATCACTGCCCAGCAAACTCCTAAGTATCTAGCATGCCCCAGTGTAAATGCCAATTCTCCTTTGATACTTAAGGTTAGAACTCATGGGTTGTAGTACCAGCCCCGGGCACCTTCCCCCTTTGGTACTTGCCATGTTTGTCCATGCCGACATGACTTCCACTCATAGCAGCACAGCTCCCTGATGGTGCCTCTAACCACGCACAGGATGACAGAGGTGTTGGGTTTGGCATGTGCAGAGCAGCTGTCTACCGATGGCTGGTGCTCCCCAGCCCTTGGGTAGGTTGTTTTTGAGGCCTGTGTTCTGCGTGGTCAGATTCCCTGTTCCCTGTAGGTGATAATGCATGCTTGGTAGATCCCTTTCCATCTGCTAACGTTGAAAATTTGCAAAGCCTGCAAAGACTTTGCATTAATGTCCAGGCTGCCTACTGTCCTAAGAAATGACTGCATTTGAGAGAAGGGCCAACACATCATTAGGCTTGGAACTGATTGGATATTGGGGAAGTTATGGAAACTGTGGAATACAGGGCCTAATTGAAAGAAGTAATAGCCTGGATGAGTTTATCTTATCCCTTCTGACATACACACTCACACACACACACACACACACACACACACACACACACCACCTTGCACTCCCTGCAATGATGTTCTGTCTGTTCATGGCCCGGGAACAGCAAAGCCAAGTGACTAGGGACTGTGAGACCTCTGACACTAGGGTTCCAAGCAAATCTTCATCTTTAAGTTGATTTTCTCAGACGCCCTGTTACAGTGAAGAAGTCACCTACCACCTCCCCTGACTTGCTTCCCCACTCCAGTCTCAGCTTTTCCCGGTCACTCTTCAGATAACCTATCTGTACCAACTGTTTGCTTGAGGGGGAAATGCTCTGCTCCCGAGGGCAGCTTCTTCCATGACTGTGTTTTCTAGAAATTGGTCACAGCTACTACTGGATTCCAGTGTGTTGTTGACACACACACACACACACACACACACACACACACACACACCTTTCTGGTAAGGCCACCTGGAAACTCTGTGTCCCTTACATTGTACAGAGACCAGCACGTACCCAGTGCTTCCTTTTTCCCCTGGCTTCTCGTGAGCACACCTTCATCTCATTCTTACATTTCTCAGTGGAGATGACAGAGTGTGAAGACTCTTCTGCATCCGAGAACCGCCCACCCTTAGACCACTGTCCACAGTGGGCTCTGCCTCTCTCACGGGACCAGATGTTTTCCCTGGAGAGCCAAGGACAAGGCCAGCTCGGTGATGGCCACACATAATCCACAAGGTGACTTCTCCTGTAACAGATTCTAGGATTACAGATGAGATGTGAGGAGCTATTGGTAACAGTCCTTTCTGTCAAGTGTCACGGCAGCAGGAGGATGAAGCTGCGGTGTCACTGGGATAAATTAGATGTCTGCGGAGCTACAGGTGCATGTGCTGTCTGGTCGCATTTAATACTTGAGAGCAGCACCGTAGTCCTGCTTGGGAATAGTGTACAACAGAAAACGGTAGGGCATGACGTTTTTTGGAAAGGTTAATAAAGTCCTCAACGGAGGGTGGGGGTGGAGGGTGGGGGGTGTTTTCCTGCTTTCCTTAGCTCTCTGCTTCTATTCACATGTTAATTGTATATATTGACTGGATTTGGCGTGATATTTTCATATGCAAATTGTGCACTGATCAAATCCAACTGCTTTCCTTCCATCCTCTCACTCTTTCCTTTCCAAAACCCTTCCCAACCCATATTAATCCGCTCACATATACGGCCCATGTTTCAGTTTCTGCTCATGAGAGAACTCCCTTCCCTTCCCTTGACGAGTCAGCTTGTTTCACTTAACACTCTGTCCGCCTTGTTTTCATCTGGGTGCAAAGGACAAGAGATTAGTTTTCTTTCTGTCTAAATATTACTCCATTGTATTTGTGTACCATGTTTTCTCTGTTTCTCAATCTGATTCTGTATCTTTAGTATTGTGAAGATATTCCATGTCTTAGGAATTGAAAGAGGAAAAGAAACTTCGAAGCCTCACAGCAAGGAGCGCAAGGTGAACAAACTCTCACACAGCGAATAATGTCCCAGTCATCCTCGGAGAACCTCCGCCGTAATATCCTACGGTGAGGTTGCTCATGTTATGGTTTTATTGTTTATAAAATATCTTATCCCATGGACAGTTTTGTAGTGCACAGTCTCAGTCACCTGCAGCCATCTGCAGTCTGAAAATATTAAATGAAAATTCCCCAGATAAATCATTCACAAGTCTTAAATTGCGCACTGTTCTGAGTAACACGTAATACATTCGCACACTGGCCTGGCCCATCTTGTCTGAGGCACGAGTTATCCTTTTGTCCGGTGTATCCACATTGCACACGCTGCCTTCTTGTTAGTCTTTGGCTGCTGCTGGTTCGGGGCATGTGGTCATGTGACTCTAATGCAGTAGCCCAATACCAAGTCACCATGTCTGTGCCATTGATCTCCATAGAGGCATTGCATCATCTTATATCATTATGAAAGAAAAGGTAAGTACAGTACACTAGGCTTTGTCAAGTGAGACAGCATTTAGGTTACCTTTATTAGAGTGTATTGCCATATTGTTCTAACTTATTATTAGTTTTATTAATCTCTTACTATGCCTAATTAGACTTTATCACAGGTATGTGTATACAGGATATATATATATATATATATGTATATACATACATACATATATACACACACATGTGTGTGTATATATGTATATATGTATATATATTAAATATATATATTAAAGCTAGGATATGACGTCACTTGTGGTTTCAGAATTCTACTGGGGTAGGGGCGGGGGTCTGGAAACGTGTCTCCAGCAGGGAGGGAGGTGGCACTGCTGCCTTTTCCTCATTTTAAGTGAAAGGGTAAAAGATCAGGAAGCATACGGCAAACAAAGCCACTCATTTCATGCCCAGGATGTAAACCAAAGAGAAAACCGCAGTGCCCCACAGTCTCCTCTGGGGACTCGCACTGGACTCTACCTTCTAAAGGTTCTACTACCATGTAGCAGTGTCATGAGCAGGAAATTAAGCTTTTAATGTGTTGCCTTCAGTGGACACTGCAGGTCTAACCTTTAAAGCAAAGGTCTCTTCTCAATACGGACAGTGTGGCTACACCCCCGCCCCTTGGTCTCTGTGAGGGTCACTCTGTGGGTGACAGACTTGGGAGAAGCTTTCCAAGTCATGCACTGAGAGCAGACCCCTGCTCCAGTCAAGGGTCTCTCTACAGCAGGTCTTGAGGGATTCTTAAAAGCTTTTGGTGCAGAGAGGAAAAGACCAGCGTGGGACATGACAGGCACTGGGTTGCCAGTGGTCTTTTTTGGGAGGTCTGTGGTCTGTCCTGAGACAAGTCTTTTCACATTGATATTCTGTAGCACCAACGTGCCTCCTATTATGAAATACAAATACAAGGTATATATTTTAATATTCATGTCCTTGACTTGGCCACATTAAAAAAAATGGCAACTTAAAATTCAGAACATCCCTCTTAGTAACAAAATAACTTAAATATGTAAGTGCTATACACCATAGAGAAGTTATTTGTAGGAACAAATTCGAGACCTAAAAGTCATCACCGGAGAGGCTGGCCTTTGACTTGGTGTGAAGAGGTGTGTACACTTTGCCACACCTGTGCGTGCTCTGCTTGTTTGCCAGGCCGTCTAGCTTCACAGAGACCAACTGAGAGAGATCAGAAAAAGCAGATTCTGTGGGAATTGCAGGATGCTGGAGGGAAAAAAAAGTCTTTGCAGATGTTGTTAAGTGGTTCAAGATGGGGGAACTGACTTGGCTTATCCACACGGGTCCTCCTAAGAGGAGGGCTGAGCAAGACCACGTACAACAATAGACAATGATAAGAAGACACTGGCCTTGAAGCCTGGAGAATGCAATTATGAGCCACGAACACTAGGAGCTGCCAGACTCCTCCCCAGGTCCTCTCAAGGGAGCACCACCTGCTGCTATAGTAATTTTATCCTGATTATGTTGGTTCTGGATCTCTAGAAACCATAAGGGAGAGGCCTCCTATTGTTTCAAGCCACCACGTTTGTAATCATTTGTTGCAACAGCCACAGGGAACTAACACAGAAGTCAGCATTCTGAGTGCTGATGCCGTTCATCTCTCATACAATGCTTTGTCCTTCAGGTGCAGATAGCACAGCTGTCCTTGTCTATAGGCACAGACGCCTTGGCACATGGCTGCGATGTAAACCAAGCGCTCATAGCTCCCGCTTCCAAGTTCTAAAGATGTTTCCTGATAATCAGGCTCTTTGGGGGGACACCAGGCCATGGCTCCTTCCGAAGGTCTTCTCTCAAAGCCTCCACTTCTTCCATGACATCACACAGGGGTGCTGTAGGATCTGGACTCTTGTTGCTTGTTTGTCTAAGACAGGGTCTCTCAGTATAGTCCTGGCCATCCCAGAACTTGCTATGTAGATCAGGCTGGCCTTGAACCCATACTCCTACCTTTGCCTCCTGATTGCTGGGATTAAAAACATGTGCTACCACACCTGGCATGAACTATTTTTTTTTTTCAGTGCATACCTGAGAAGTGAGAGTCTGTCATGTATGCCATCTCAAAGTGCTCTACACACACACACACACACACACACACACACACACACACACAGGCGCTTGTGTTCCTTCTGATAAAGAACTTGCTTTCTAGCTCATCTGTGGCTGTTGACGGTTGAACTGCATCCTCTCAGCTTTTAGATGGTCAGATCTAAGCATAGGCCTCACAAAGCAACCTTATCAGGAAGTAGATGGCAGGCAGGGAATTGGCCAATGTCACCAGAACCTGGAACAGATTTTTCCACGGGCCTAAGGAGGACTCAACACTGTCAATACCTTGGCCATGAAGGTCTTACCTCCACTGCTGGGATCTGATACATTTCTGTTTTTTTTTTTTTTTTTTTTTTTTTTTTTTTTTTTTTTTTAAGGCACCTACCCTGCGCTATGTGAGGTGCTCTCAGGACAGCCGCTGAAACAAATGAACGCATCCTATCTGGGGATGGCGAGAGAGAGAGAGAGAGAGAGAGAGAGAGAGAGAGAGAGAGAGAGAGAGAGAGAGAGAAGCTTTGGAAGAGAGGCTTGAGCCTGATCAGGAACTGTCATGTCCTCTCTCTGTTGTGCCTGAATAAGGGGACTGTTAGAGAATCTCCAAGCCACCCTCCATGTCCTGACCTCTCTCCCCGGCGGCGACTCAACCACTCCCTCCAGCAGGGTCAGCTCAGGCAGGAAAGCCACGGCCATGTCTCTTGAGTCGCCCGCCCCCACCCCCTCCTTGTTTGCAAGTGCCCAGTCTTCGCAGCAGAGAGGGGACCATCTGCTTAGTCGTGTTTACGGCACACCGTGCCAGTTTGAGCTTATTAATCATATTTACCCAAGTATCTTAATTACTCCCTGTCTAGCAACTTGCTTTGCACTCAGCTGTTGACCTCTCTTTTTTTAAACCCCTTTCTATCATTAATCACAGGAGCCCGTGTGGGCAGAGGAATTCCTGCAGCGTGGATTTCGCTGGCACCATTACCACTCCCAGAGAGGAGCGGCTGGGGTTCACGGCTGGCTTCTGACAAACTTCCTAATTAATCTGCTAAAGATCAGATGAGGCCTAATAGGAGCTGAAGACAGTGTGCTGGGACCATCCCTCCTTGCCCTCCCCCACCCCGTGTGTGTGTGTGTGTGTGTGTGTGTGTGTGTGTGTGTGTTCACTCAAGCTCTTGGATGAGTGTTGAGGCGTGTAGGATGCTGATTTCAGGCCCCTAGCAGTTTGCAATGCATTCCCACTGCAGCAGCTGCTGCCCCCTACCTTCCCGATGTGGGAGAGAAGGAATTCTCTTTTTGGCTTAGAAGTTTAAAAGAGCCACCGCTGTTTCCTCCCAGACACAACAGAGAAGTAAGCTATCAGCTGCCCTCCTCTCCAGGGAACCAAGGGTTCAATCAGGAAGGAGTTGTCTCATGGAGAAGGGACTGAACGCCCTCACTTCTCTTTGAGAACCAAGCGTCCTGAGACTGTCGGGAGCTAAAGCTGTTCCGGGGCACAGGGCTGTCCCGTCTAGGCATTGGGTGGTGTTGAAGCCCGGCAGGAACATGGACAACACCCTGTAACTGGAGACATCAGCTGACAGCTCTGCCCGAAGGATGTGGCTCCTGCAGAGAAATAAAGCTGAGGACAGCTGAACAAGTCGAGGGAAGTCTTTCTCATCGGCTTCGTCCTGTGCCCCTACGCCTTCTCAGCGTCACACTCCGCCGCCTCTGCCCCATTTCTCTGGAGGTTGGGAAGGCCCAGGACTGGGCTGCTTTCTTCCACCAGGCCCGGCTCCGGAAGCCGAGAGACACCATTAAAGAGGATAATTTGTTGATCTGGGCTCTCCTTGCGTTTCAGTGCAGAGTGGCATCGTTTTCTTTATGACCTCGTAAAGTCACAGCCGAGAGGCCGATTTGGAAAACAAACTGCCTCGGGTTGACAGATAATTAGATACAGGGGACATATTATATGCCTTTGCATATAAATGCGCTCCGAGGTGTGTTGGTTCATCTGAAGTTGAGGTTAAAGGCGCGCAGGTATTCCTGACACATCAGGATGTATATTTTCTTACGGTCTCGGCACCGCGTTGGTTTTATAGCCTTTCATCTGGTGCTGACGGATGGGTGGAAGGGCCACCTGACTAGAAAGGGGGCCGCCCTCACCAAGAACCTCCCAGCTTTTCTGCTCTGTGCCCCTCCCACATCCCCTCCTTTGAGCAAGGCAACGAACTGTTCTTTGGGCCTGTATTCTGCAGCGAATGACTAATGACCAGGGTAGGAGGGGCCCTGCAGGGCTCATTTTTCTTCCCTTCTGTCCCTCCCTTTGGGATTCTAATAGGCCCAATTAATTACAATTATAACATGAGGTCTTTCGGGATGGGGGAAAACTGGAGTGGAATTCTATATCCAGGGCAATGAAACGGACCAAAGCAAATATGTTCTGGAAGGTTCTTAATGGATAGCTGCTTCTGTCCAAATTGAGGACTTGGCTTTGTTATTAATACTCCACTCGAAGGCAAATTCTTCTGTCCCTGGAATCTGGGATCGGGGAGCAGAGTCCCGGGGCCTTGGGCAAACCAGTCAAAAAAGCTTCCATTTTCCTATAGCTTCTAAACGCTGTGGGCTGGGAAAATATCTCTTTGAACACAAAGTCCCAGTTAAATTCATTCAGGCTAAAATGTAAAGAGCTTAATTTAATGCCCTTTGGGAGTAATTTCAATTTAAAAGTGGCATTATAGCTAGTGGCTGAAAGAACAGGCTTAGCGGTTAGTCATCTTCTATTTGGGCAAGTCGCTTAATCTGCGTCTGAATAAAAAGCTATACCCACCTTAGGATGTCGAGAAGATTCACTTAGATAGAACGGGAAGTACAAGCGCTTCACATCTGGTGAACGCTTAATGAATGTTAACCGTTTTTAATCACGACAGCAGTCTGAGCTAATCATAATACAAAAATGAGGAGAGAAGATAATGTCCCAACCTACAGGAGGGACCCAGCACAAGTGTGGAACATCCGCCCAGGGGCCCTGACTCCAGGGAGGGCGGAGTCTTGCCCTAACATTCGTGTTATTTTGAGCCTGGCATCCCTTTCTCCCAGTCTTGGCATCTTATTCCCAAAATAAGATGGAGTCTGCCAGGGTAGCCATTCGATCCACAGTGGCAAGACGGTACAAAGGATACACTCCTCTTAGAGGCTACCCCACGCCCGTCTTTTCCCCCACCAGCCTGCTGATTGGTTGTTGATTCCATCTTGCCTCTCCAACAGGCCTACAAGACCAACCCTATTAGGAAGTCTTTGAGATGTGTAATCTTCCTCCTTAAATCTTGGTATGGGCCAACTGGAGAAGCTGAGGTGGGGGGCGGGGTGGAGGGAGCAAAGGGCCCCCAAGACCTCTTGAGGGAAATGTTATAGACAGAGAGCCAAGAGAGGACATTGGTGAGGAATGGAGCTCTCTGCGTGTTACCAGACTGCTAGTCTCGTTCCAGACTTCATCAATGGCTCTGCTTCTCTCCAGTGTGAGAGTGTGAGCCATCAGCCTCTCACCTGGCTCTTAGCAGTGACCGACATGGGTGCTGTCTGGAACAACTGGAGTTCTCCTATGAAACACTTCTGAAACACTTCTCCCCCCCCCCCAAGTCAGTCAGGACCAATGTCAAATGGACCCTGATAGACCCTCAGTGCTCCAAAGGTACACAGAATGAGACCCTTGACCTGCTACCTAGGCAGTCCCCCACCACAGCCTTAGTCAGTAGAGGTCATTCTTAGGCTGGCTGGCTGGAAGTCATCTGGGAAAACTATTCCTAGTAACCCCTGCCCTCCCCCAGCCAAGCCTGTTTTGGTCCCAAGAGGTTGAAGAGGCAGTTGCATGGTTAGGATTTCTATCTCCACAGTGAAGATTGATCATTCACAAAAGCCTGGGAAGTCTGAATCTAGATGGAGCTGGTCTTCAGAATGCTAGTTTGGCACTTAAAAATAGTGGGTTAGTGAGTGCAATCAGGAGAAGCAAACACTATTATATCATGCAATCGCTTTTGTATCACTTATGAGGTTTGCACAGCTGCCCATGTACAAGGATCCTAGTGTTCATGCAAAGTGTGACAAGACTCAATGGTCAGCCATCCTAGTCCTGGGAGCCAGGGCCCCATTGGAGCTCAACTTTCAGAAAGAGCTGAGTAACACATAGAGTTCTGGAAGAGAGACCTCTCTGATTTAGTGTCTTCTCTCTGGGCTCTTATTCAATATCTGAGCATGACTGACTACAAGAGCGGACTGCGAGATACATACTCCAGGAACGTTCCAACATTTCTATATCTGATCACACACATGCTTGAATGTCAAGGACCGTGCCTGAAGACATGTTTCCAGAGCTGTCCGAGTAAACTCTTGGCAGCATAGAAACAGACATGGAGGGAGGAGGATCTTGAGCCTGTGGAAGAATCAACTCATAAGTGGAGCTCAGAGTGTGCAGGGTCACACCTACCCATAGCCTTGCTCTGTGAAAGGGCCTACCCTGTCTTGGCATGGACCCTGGGCTTTCCTGTATCCATAGATGTTAAGAAGGAAGCCTAGCCTGGATCCCAAGGTCACAGACCAGAGCCTTTCTGTCCCTAAAACTGACCCCATCAGGGATCCATAGATCCTGCAGATGGAACACATACTCTAGGACAGCGGTTCTCAACCTGTGTGTCGTAACCCCTTTGCCGGGAGTCAAATGACCCTGTACAGGGGTCACCTAAGACCATTAGAAAACACAAATATTTACACTACCATTCATAACAGTAGAAAAATTACAGTCATGAAATAGCAATGAACTATGGTTGTGAGTCACCACAAGAGGAGACACAGTGTTATGGAAGCATTGGGAAGGCCGAGAGCTATGGATCTAGAACAATGTAGCATCCTTCTCTATTTGCTTCTATACAGAGAGGGTTCCAGGATGAAGACCAAATTCTTATTAGTGAACAAGAGCTCTGGGAGAGACAGATGGGATCAGAAAGTCATAAGAGACGGGACAGGAGAGGTGGAGAGATGACAGGGAGCAGGGATTCTGTTTTCTTGTAGGGCTGGGATGTACCTTAGTAATACATTTTGTGTGCTTAGCATTTATGAGGCTCTGAGTTCCATGCCCAGCACACAGACACATCGGTGTGTGTGTGTGTGTGTGTGTATGGAGGAGGTGAGCAATGGACAGAGGAAGAGAAGCAAAGAAAATAACAAAAGATAGTTTTGGAAAAGAAATGAGCATCCCACAAGCCAGAAAGTAGAGGAGGAACAAGCGGTGGTGTGGGAGGAATCTTGGAGAGAGACAGAGTGTTGATCTGGAGAGAAGAGGGGGACAAGAAGAGTGGGGGGCAGGGAGGGGAGGAAGGTGAGGGGAGGAAGCTGGCACTGGGAGGGGAGAAGGGAGCGAAAGTGCTGTGCTCTGTGGATTACTGTGTGTTTGTCATCTGGAATGGTATAAGCTGTAGGTACAGCATCTCCTGCCCATGATTTATGGTCCCTGTCAGGCGGGGACCGAGCTTTGTCTGCTGTAGCGTGGAGGATGAATGCGCTGCTGTCATCCCAGCCTGGCCGGCCTTTCTCTCTCTCTGCTCCGAACGCTCGCTCCCCATTTCACGCCAGTGAACATAAACAATCTTTTGTAAACCTGACAGTCACACTTGCTTCTTTGGAAACATAAAGCAGAAATGTATGACTCGGCTTTCATTACCCAATTTCCTACGCTATATAAAAACACTCAGGAAAGACATGTAAGTGGTCACGAAACCTGGGAAATTGGAAGTGTCCTGGAGGAAGGAGAAAAAAAAAAGAAGAAAGGGCTGGCAGTAGGGGGAGGGTGGGGGAGTGGGGGGTGGTTAGGTTATAGGGGGAGGTAGGAGTCTGGGGTGGGAAGGAGCAGGGAGGAAAGGAGGTGGCATGTCTAATCCCACCACATCCTTCCAGAGAAAGCTGTCTGATAAACTGGGCCATGCAGACACATAATTATATTACATTTCTGAATAATAGACACTTCCTGCCTGAAGTGCTGCTTTCTTTTTTCTGTTCCTTTTAAGCCAGAGTGCAGCAAGGAAAGAGCTCTGAGATCAAAGCTGCCGATAATGCTTTGTCCCCCCCCCCCCCACACACACACTCCGCGGCACCCACCTTCTTTTGTTTTACTTGCTCCTTTACCTTTAGCCACTTGGAGAACTCTGCTACATAGAGTGCAACTTATATTTAAAGACCTACTTGGGGGCGGGGGGGGGGCAGGCAATTTCTCAGACAGTGTATCATGGCTGAGAGAAAGGCTCAGAGGTGGAGAGTCTGATCTGTCTCTATTCCCAATAGCCTAGCCAGAGTGGAGCGAGGAACTGGGGCATCCAGGAAAACTGTAACCTCCACAGCTGGCCTCAAAACCTCTGCTGGCCATAGTGCGGTGATTGAAAACCTCCTTTCTTGCCTTTATCTGTAGACTACTGTCTCACAGCCTGCAGGAGGGGTTTCCTCTCAAATGTGGCACCCTGTGTACTTCCTAACGGTTGGGGCTCAGGCCTGTGACTCAGCCACTGGGGAGCTTACCCCAAGGAGCTTCTAGGCACTGGGCTTACTGGCTTGAGAATCATGAGAAGCTAAGCAGGCTTTAGCCTGGTCAGTACTTGAATGGGGGACATGCCAGCCTGTGCCAGCCCTCACATGACTTTCTGGTTCTTTCTTTTTAGTATCTTTTGAGGCTGAGATTTTACTCACGTGCTGTTTCTCTGTGCATCCCTGACATCTCTCAGTGTAGCACTTTGCTGGGAAGTACACCCCACGTCGTTAGAAAAATATAAACACCCAAGACTTGTCTAGGCTTCCCGGATTCTCCCACTGTACACAGACATATTAAAGTCGATTTCTGAACCTCCCCTTAATAACGTTTCCATAAAGAGTCACATTCCAATTTAAAATATTCAAATTTAAACATCTCTTAACCTCATTCAGTTGTCATTTATTTTTCCCAAAGAGGCAGTTTCCTATTATTTCCAAAGAATTACAGAGTGCATGGGTTAAGGAGAGAACAAAGGGGCTGGAGAAACAGCTCGGCTGTTAAGAGTGCTTGTTTCTCTTGCAGAGGCCCAGGGTCTGGTTTTTAGCACCCATGTTGGGAGGTTAATGACCTCTAGTAACTCTAAAGCTGTCTTGGCAGGCATCTGCATACACATACACACACACACATACACACACACACACACACATACTGACATGAGTACATGTGCACACATACACACTGAGACACATGGTTGCACACACACACACACACACACACACACACACACACAAACCCTAAAAATAACACAATGTGTGTTGAGTGGACATACTGGCTGTATCGTTCCTTTTGCTTCCAACTTCTCAACTTCTCAATGTTTGTGACTTTCCTTTGTAGCCCATTTGAGAAATGTGGTTTCCTTCTTTTTCTTCTGGATATGGGGGTTAGCATACAGATAGGAGAAACCACTATGGGAAAAAAATCTACTAACCATCTATATAAGTGGTACCCCAAAGCTGGTCATTATATGTACAACTCATGAACCTTTGACTACCTCTTACTTCCATCCAAGGGTATCTAGTACTTCTTAGAGTCTTAGTTTTCTCTTCTATTGTTTTGAGAAATAGTGCAACCAGAAGTAACTCGGGGAGGAGAGGGTTTATTTGGTTTACTCATCCACATCGCAGTCCATCACTGAAGTAAGTCAGGGCAGGTACTCAAGGCGGAAACCTGGAGGCAGGACCTGAAGCAGAGACCACAGAGGAGTGGTGCTTTTAATCTCTCTTCCAGATTGGTCAGCCGATGGGGATATTTTCTCCATTGAGGTTCCCCCTTCTTAGATGAGTCTAGCTTGGATCAGGTTGGCAAAAAATGAACTGACACTGCTACAATTTAAGGATGCCCCAGAGAAGTCTTACAGGCTCTGCCTCTAGGCCTGTTTTCAAGCCCTTTGTTCAATCTAAATCAGCATACCATGTCGGTGCCCAGGACCCATGCTTACTGCAAGTTATTCACAATGGCAGTTACAGAATCAGCCTGGGTGCCATCAACAATAGGGTGGGTAAAGAAAAATGTAGCATGTCTACACTACGGAGATTTTATTAAGCATAAAAAGAATGAAATCATCCTTTTTTTTTTTTAAGGAAAATGGGTAGAACTGAAGATCATCATATTAGGTAAAGTAGGGTAATTCGGATTCAGATAAATATCTCACTTCCTCACATATATGTAGTCAACTTTGTGAAAAGACATGTAAAGTAAAAAGGAAGGGGATGGAGAAAAGGAAAGGACCAGTATGGAATAATAGAGGGGAACAGTCAAGACTCTTTATATGGGAGTGAAAATGTCACGACAAATTCTATTGTTTTCTGCAAGCAGTACCTGCTGATTAAAAACATCTTGGTTCTATCGTTTATTAGCTAGGCTATCCAAGGCAAATAACTTGTTTGCAACTCAGTTCCCTCATCTATGAAATGAGCCATAAGATAGCCCACCCATCTGGGTTCCGATGAGGATTAGATACACAGTGACGGTTGTGTGGTGGGCACCTTACTTCCTCTTCTCTCTCGCTCTCCACTACAAACCTACCCCTTGGCCATGCCACTCTCAACTTAGGCTCCAGACACCCGAGTGTTGGAGTTCTCCAGGAAGAGACAGATAACTCATGGTCCTCCATCTCTAACCAGGATAGATGGACTCAGACAGAGTCTTGCATTTCCTCCGAGCTCTGTCATTGTTAGGCACGTACACTGGACAAAGGAAGCCCCGTGCAATGAATTGAATACGTAGCAGGAAGTAGAACAAATGTCATTGATCTTACGAACTGTATAAAAAGCAGGGCAGTGGATCCAATTAGATCCTACGTTGATTTATAATCTTTTTGGCTCACTAGTTAGCTTTCACTAGAATGGACATTCTTTTGCCTGCTGGGGCTTGGAGGGGGAAAGCCAGGTCCTCACCGGAACGTCAGACGCTCAGTCCTTAGGAAAATGCCTCAAAACAGGTTCCTCTTGCAGGCCTAGGAACCAGAGGTGACCCCATAGGAAGGCAAGCAGTCTCAACTAACGCAGACCCCTGAGATCTCTCAGACACTGAGCCACCAACCAGGCAGCACACACTAGCTGGTATGAGTCCCCTGACACATGCAGCAGAGGACTGCCCGGTCTGGCCTCAGTGAGAGAAGTCAGGCCTAACCCTAGAGAGACTTGAGGCCCCAGGGAGTGGGGAGTCCTGGAAGGGGTGGGGTGAGGTGGTGAGGTGGAAACATCCTCTTGGAGACAGGGGAGAGGAGGAATGGGTTGAGGAGCTGTGGGAGGGCAAACCAGGAGGAGGGTAATGACTGGACTGTAAAAAAAATAAAAGTAGTAAAAAAATATTATATATAAAAAAATAATGCAATCTGGAATCAATGTGAGGAGGGCTAAACCTGTGGAGATGTGGGCACTTTCTCATTCTTAGGGCTACGTGGTTGGTCCCTACACCCTTTCCTCTAATGCATGTAGCATTAAAAGCTATCCACAGTGCAGGGGAGTATCATTCTTTTAAGTGATTGCTGTATGTTGCTGGCTTTTTGACTAAGTATTCTAGATAATTTATGTACATCTCAGTAGGTATTACAATTCTCAAGAGAATTTAAGAAAACAGAAGATATTATAGAATGTGCTGGTTTGTGGTTGGAAAATGATACATTGTAATTCTTGCCAACAAAGATCCAAGGAACGTTCTGGTGGACTTTTATCTTTGGTTTTCTGTTTTATTCCATTGATTTAAGTGTCTGGTTTTTTTGTGCTGTCTTTGTTACTGTAGGTCTTTAGTATAACTTGAAGGCTACGGTCTTATCTGGACCATTATTCTTTTTGCTCAGGATTGTTTTGGCTGCCTAAGATCTTTTGTGCTTCTATGTGAATTTATAATACATTTTTCTCTTTCCGTGAAGAGAGCCATTGGAATTTTAATGGGGATTGTATTATTTTGAGCAGGGTAGTCATTTTCACTATATTAATTCTTATAATCCATCTTCTAGTGTCTTCTTTAATTCCTTTTTTTGTTCGGTGTTTAAAAGTTTTCATTGTGGAGGTCTTTTGCTTCCCGATTGGGTTTATTGGAAGTTGCTTTAAAAAGATAATTGTGAAAGAGATTCTTTTATTTTGTCCTCAGTGTGCTATGGGTATGGTTGAAGGCTACTGAATATTGTATCCTGCTACTTTGAGGAGAATACTCTCTCAAATCTCAGAGAGTTCTTGTGAAATCTTTGGGATCTCTTACAAATAGAATCATATCATCTGCAAATAGGAGTACTTTGACTTTTTCTTTTCTTATTCATATCCACTTTATTTCTTTCTCTTGTCTGAGTTTTCTAGCCAAGCCTTAAAGCATTAAGTTAAATAAGGAAGAAAATACCTTTGTCTTCTTCCTGATTTTAGTGGAAATACTTTGAGTTTTTTCCCTTACTCACAACAGGTTTGCATACAGCCTTTATTCTTTTGAGATATGTTCCTCTTGATAAGTCTATTTCATCTATGATGTCGTTAACTTTGTTAATTCTTGTTAGAATAAACTTCATATTGTTAAAAGTGGGATATTAAATTCACCACTATTGCTGCCATAGATTAACCGCGACATTACATTTAGAAGTATTTGTTTAACATTTTGGGGGGGGGGTATTTGCTTTTTCGAGACAGGGTTTCTCTGTATAGCCATGGCTGTCCTGGAACTCACACTGTAGACCAGGCTGGCCTCGAACTCAGAAATCCACCTGCCTCTGCCTCCCAGAGTGCTGGGATTACAGGTGTGTGCCACCACCGCCTGGCTCAGAAGTATTTGTTTAATTGAGTTCACCAATTTGTTTAATTGTAGCTGACTTTAGTTGTCAACTTGACACAACCTAGACACATGGAAGAATGGAATCTTAACTGAGGCATTGCTCATATGAAAATGACCTGAGGACATCTCTGTGGGAGATGAGTTTGATGGTTGATTGATATAGGAGCGCCCACTGTTGTTGGGATGAAACACTATGATCAAAGCAACTTGGGAAGGAAAGGATTCCTTTGGCTTCCACTGTTCATCATCAATGAAGGGAGTCAGGACAGGAACTCAAACAGGGGAGGAACATGGAGGCAGGAACTGGTGCAGAGGCCATGGACGAGTGCTGCTTACTGGCTTGTTCATCATGACTTGCTCAGCCTACTTCCTTATAGAATCCAGGACCATCATCCTAAGAATACCACCGCCCATAATGGTCTGGGCCCTCCGCCATCGATCACTAATCAAGAAAATGCCCTATAGGATTGCCTACAGCTTCATCTTATAGAGGAATTTTCACAATTAAAGCTCTCTCCTCTTAGATGACTATAGCTTGTTTCAAGTTGACATAAAACTAGCCATCCCAGCGGTCCTGAGTCGTATAAGAAGGATTAACTAGGCAAGAGCTTGTGAGTGAGCCAGGAATCACAGTCTCTCAATAGTTTCTGCCTCAGGTCCTAACTGAGCTCCTGCTTTGACTTCCCTCAATGATGGATAGTAACCTGGAAATATAAACTGAATAAATCATTTCTATTCTAATTTTTTTAAATCAGGATGTTATTACAATGACAAAGGAAACTAGGATGACTCATTTTTTAACACATATATGCTTAGAATTGGAATGTCTATTAACGAGTATGAAGTGAACTTTATCTCTTTGGATAGTGTTAGCTTGAAATCTAGTTTGTCAGATGTAGGATAATAACACCTACTTGGTTCTTGATTTCAATACTTAAAATACCCATTTCCACCCCTTTATATAAAGGTAGTGTCTTTGATGGTAAATGTATTTCTTGATGGCACCAAAGAGCTTCCTTTTTTTTTAAACCCAGTATGCTAATCTGTGCTTTTGCATTGGAGAATTGAGATCATTGATATTCAGAATTACTAAAAAGTGCATATTAGTGGATGTCATCTTGTTGATTTTTGTAGTGTGTGTTTTGTGCTTTTGTAGGCCTGATTTGCTTAGCTACTGTTCTAGTGTGTTTTCCTCTTTCTTGTTGCCTTATGGGTGTGTTTATCCTCTTCAACCCAAAGGATTCCTCAAACATTTTCTCTAGACCTGGTTTACTAATCATGAACTCCTTTAACTTATTTTCATCATGGGAAGTTTCTATTTCACTTTCAGTTATGACATATGTTTTGGTAGATGCAGTAGTTGGGTTGGGGACTGTCTTTCAGAAACTGGAAGCACATTATTTTGAGGCAGCCTGTCTTTTAGAGTTTCTATTGAGCAATCTGTTATTATTATAATTGGCCCATTTCTATATACAGTTGGTGTTTCTCTCTTGCCACTTCCAGTATACTCCTTATTCTGTATTCTTAGTGTTTTAACTATAAGCTTATGTGAAAAGATTCTTCACTGGCCTTTTTTGCTTGTGGTTCCAAATGACCCCTACACTGATTTCCCTAGATTTGGTAAGTTTTCCGTTGTCATCATACTGAAGATATTTTCTATGTCTTTAGCATGAACTTTTTTTCTATATATGTAGATTTGTTTTTTAAAATAGCTCTCTGATTCCTGAAGACATCTAGAACTTCATTGTAATTCATTTTTGTTGGTGGCCATTATTTCCGGATTCATGACTTTTGAAGGACTTTTACCTTGATTTTTTTTTTTATGTTTCTTATGTTTTTGCATTAGGATCTGGGGTGAGATGGTTGGTTGAGTCTGACCCTTATTCTTGCCTGGTGTCAGCAGTCAGTGTTCACAAGGGAATAGGCTGTGGTAGGGTTGATGTGTGTCTTTTCCCTCTGATAGAATGGTGTTATGGACTCTAGATTCAAAGATCAGTTCTTCCTTAAGGGTAGAACACTCTCTTCAAAGACAGCCACTATCAACAGGGTAGGTAAAACCAGTATAAAAACACAGCCATTTTATCCTAGGAGCACTGATAATTGTGTTTGCATTAATATCTTAGTTACTGTGTGATTCAAAGGAGGGAAAGCAGAGTAATACTAGTAATAGTGATGGAGAAGCAAAGAAAAGAACCAGAAATAGAAGGAGGAATGGTGGGGATGAAGGTACTGGGGATGAAAGAATATGGCTGGTCAGATAAGCTAGAATAAAAAAATAGTTCTTGCTATGGCACAAATACTCTGCAAAGTACAGCAGTACACGTCTTCAGAAAAGGAAAGTGAGAAGAAAAGAAAAATGAACAAAAAAGAAACTTCAGGGAAAGGAAGAGGAGATATGAAGTAGAAACAGAAAACAATAGAGCAGGACAGGATGGTCTGAGAAACATTAGACATTAGGTATGAAAGTGTAGGAGAAATAATTGCAAAGATGAGAGGGCTGGGTGAGGTGCAGGGTGTAGAGTATGAAAACTGTCTAGCCTGTCTGTTGATTTCAGTCATGAGAACCTTTGTGTTCCTTCTCAGGCTCCTGGAAGGCCCCCCCCCACCTCTGGGTTGTGACGTGGATGCTGTGCATACCTTGAGGCAGCTCATCAGCAGCACGGCTGCGAATGTTGCTCTTGCCTCTAGGCCTTCTAGGGGATGGTGGTGTTGCCTGGTTATGGGGTAGGCCTCCACAGGTCAGCTTACAGATGATGGTCACGTTGTTCTTTCTGGACTCCAGCTGTGGATTTCGGCCCTGCCCTTCTGCTTTTCTTCCTGATGCTGGGGCATATAACTTGGAACCCATGTCTCAGTTCCCCTGGCAACTGCAGCTTTGAACAAGTTTCCACTTTGCTGAATACTGAGAGGTTCTGTTTTGGGTGCTGGTTGCTGGGTGCTCAGTGTTCAGTGCTCAGTGCTAGGTGCCGAGCGCTGAGTGATAAGAAGAGATTGGCATTTCATCCATTTCTCCCAGTATTGTTCCCACACTTTTTGCTTTGGCTCCTCCTTATTTTTTTTCTGCTCTTTAAAATGTTCATTACTAAGGGTATAATGCAAGGTTTCTGAGCCTCTCTGATTTAGGTGTGGCTCTTTTTATTTGCTGCTGGATGTCCCTTCGCTGTGAATGGAGAGCTCTCTAGGCCAGACTGGTCTCTCCGAGACAGACTCTGGAGTTTCTCCTCTGCTTTGCGAAGTTTCCTGTTTTTATTATTGTTAAAACCCAGAGGCATTTGGACATCACCCATGTCTCCTGATAGCTGGTATCTGACTTTGTCAAGCTTATTCTGTGGAGGGTCTAATGGACCATGACTCTCAGTCATAGTCATTTGTCTCTTGGTCTTCTTTAAGATTCTGGGTCATGGATACAAGCCTCTATATAGGTGTCTCCAACATATATTTGGAGCTAGTCATTTATTCACAGGGCTATGGAAGAGTCCTCATGGGCTTAGTGTCTGTTTTAGTCAGCTCTCTGTCATTGTAACAAAATATTTGATGACAAGCTTAAGAAGAGGAAAGAGAGTGAAGGATGACTTAGTGGGTAAAGTGCTTGCTCTGCAAGCCTGAGATTTGAATCCTCAGAGCCCATGTAGAGCTGGCCATGGTAGTATGGGCCATGGAGTCTCTTCAGTGCTCCTACAGTGAGATAGGAGGTTCTTTGGACTGTGGAGCCTCAAAAGTCAGCTATCCTGTTATCTGTAGTGGCAAACAACAGAGGCTAAGGCTAGCTCCACTGAATGGCTTCCTATGACTCTACTCAGTCAGTTTCCTCCACTTAGACATTCATTCAACACACATTTTCTAATCCTCTACTGTGGATTGGGCATTATGCCAAAGGGAGAAGGAAACAGTTGCTAGGTGTTACCATAAGGAGGAATAGGCCTCAGGGAGGAGATAGGCAATCTTCTCCTCTCTTAAGAATTAATCTTGTTGGCTGATCAGTCACTTGGCCAAAGATCTGCCCCTCAGGATGGTGGATTTATATTAAGCTGGGCTTTAAAAAAAGAGGGCATGGTGGTTGGTTTGAGTAAGAATGGACTTTATAGGCTCATATATTTGAATGCTTAGTCACCAGAGAATAGTGCTGTAAGAAAGGGCTAGAAGGATTGTTGGAGGAAGCATATAACGGGGGTGGACTTTGAGGTTTCAAAAGCCCCTGCAAAGCCCCCAGTCTCTGTCTGTCTGTCTGTCTGTCTGTCTGTCTCCCTCTCTCCCTCTCTCCCTCTCCCCCTCTCTCTTTCTCTCTGGATGTAAACAGGATGTAAAGTTCTCAGCCTCGGCTCCAACACCTGCCTGCCTGCCTGCCTACCTGCCACCATGCTTCCCATGATGATAATGGTTTAAACCCAAAACTGTAAGCAAACTTCTAGTTAAACGCTGTCTCCTATAAGAGTTGCCTTGGTCATGGCACTCCTTCACAGCCATAGACCAGCGACTACGACAGACCGAGGGGAAAGAATAGTTATCCCTTTAATGGAATTCTGAGTGTTTCTGCCCCCACATTTCTGCTTCCGAGTACAGTTGCTTACACACCTCCAGAGAAGCAGCTCTATAAGCATGTCTGCTTCCTTCCATCTCTTTTCTGAGCCTGTGTCTTGAGGTACATTGTTTCTCTAAAGCTTGCCTTTATGGGGTGTAGCTGGTCTCCATGCTGACCCATCACAAATGGACACCTTTGTCCTTTTCTCATCTCTGTCCACCTCCAGGCAGCTGCAAACATTCATATCTTGCCATTCTGGGGCTTTTCTTTTAATCTTGAAAAACATTGTCCTTGAGTTTTCCTTTGTATCTGCTCTTACATCTTTTTATTTTTTAAGATTTATTTATTTATTTAATATATATGAGTACAGTGCAGCTGTATAGATGGTTGTGAACCATCATGTGGTTGTTGAAAATTGAACTCAGGACAGCCCCAGCCCCACTCACTCTGGCACAAAGATTTATTATTATATGTAAGTACACTGTAGCTGTCTTCAGACATACCAGAAGAGGGTGTCAGATCTCATTATGGATGGTTGTGAGCCACCATGTGGTTGCTGGGATTTGAATTCAGGGCCTTTTGGAAGAGCAGTTCATGCTCTTAACTGCTGAGCCATCTCTCCAGCCCCTGGTCTTACATCTTTTATTTTTGAACTAGACTAATAACCCTGTGAAGAGATCTCAATTTCCCTGGTAACAACGTGACAACCTCATTGGAACATTTCAAGATATTCAAGATATTTAGTAATGTGAGTGCGTGTGTGTGAGTGTGTGTGTGTGCGTGCGTGCATGCGTGCGTGCGTGCGTGTGTGTGTGTGTGTGTGTGTGTGTGCGCGCGCGCGCGCGCGCGCGCGTGTGTGTGTGTGTGTGTGTGTGTGTGTGTGTTGTGTGTCTGTGTGTGTGTTATCAGATTAGGGATTTGGGTATGAGTTGCTTTTCTTGACAAAAGCTGATGCTCAAGGGACACTGCGTGATGGTAAATAGAGCCCTATGTCATTAAGGCTCTGGTGTGGAGGACATAGAAACTCAGATAGAAAAACTTTGTGTTGTGTGAGGCCAGTGTGACATGAAGTTACCAGCTTAACAAAACAATAGTCAGCCTAGAACTTCTTTGATTTCTGAGCAAGAGCGGGTTTGGTTTAAAGCCAAACAGGACTTCCTGATGGTGCTTGAGAGAGGAGACCTGCAGAGAGGGTGGCAGCTTTGCCGGACATGAAGCGTTTCGGTAGTTGTCAATATGGGGATTGCCCTGAGAAGGTGAGAGGAGAGCAGGGACTTGTGATCTGGGGAAAACAAATCAAAGATCACAGGTGCCTGGGTCCTAGATGCCTGGAAGATGCTGTATTTCTCTCGAAGCTTTGTATGACGAGCAATGGAGTCCTCGCACTTCCTAGAAGGTAAGCGAGGACAATGGCCTCTGGGGTAGGGTGGGGAAGGGTACCCTGGGAGAGAGGGCCGGTCCAGGGAAACACAAATCCTGTGTGATAGGATAGCTATTCTATCCTGTCTGCAGCAAAAGCAGCCTCCTTGGGGGCTCGTTTTGATGTTAATGAGACCAAGAAAGTGGGGAAAATTGTTTTCTTCTGAAAATTCCATTTCATCCTTCCTTGCTCTCTGGGCATACCTCTCTGATTTAGACACACTATGTTTAATTAAAACAGGGCTTGTCCTCTCCCCTCCCCTGCTCTTCCCAGCTCTCTCTCTTCTCAGCTAGCTGTTCCTATGAACAAACTGGTTCCTCTAGCCATTTAGGCGTTTTTATTCATATGGGGGCACGGAAGGGCTTTTGCCGAAAACTTGGTGGTTGCACCTGATCGCGGGTTAGGCACACACTCACCGCACCCTTAGTACAACTTCGAGCGCAGGTCTGAGAAATGTGGATTGCACAGAACACACTGGTGATAGGGGAGGGTTTCCCAATTGGGGAGCAGTTTTTCCTCTTTGAGGTATTAACCCCATTATACAGAGATTTAAGACAGGGGTCCTCTCAGCATCTAGCTAGTCTGTTAGATTTAAATGGGATCGACTTGACAAAATGAAAACTGAACATGATAGGATTTTGTAGGATCGTGCACAAAAAAAAAAAAAAAAAAAAAAAAAACTGTTGCTGTAAATCTCCAACCCAAACATGCCCAGGCAAAGAAAACACAACTCAATTAATATGAATACATGCTGTGTACCTAGACGTAGCATATCTACCACTACACTACCATCTTCTGCTTCTTGAGACCCCTTAGAACTTGCGGTTTCTCCAGACCTGGTTCTCTCTTTCTTCTCTCTCTTCTTCTTATTCTCTCCCAAACCTTCAGCTCCACCTTCCCCTCTTTCTCTGCCCAACCACTGGCTCTAGCCTTTATTTATAAATTAAGGTGGGAAGCAGGTTTACAGGAAATCACCTGAGCGCTGACTCCTTCCTTGT
Organism: Apodemus agrarius; assembly: GCA_964023405.1. Taxonomy (NCBI): domain Eukaryota; kingdom Metazoa; phylum Chordata; class Mammalia; order Rodentia; family Muridae; genus Apodemus; species Apodemus agrarius. The sequence continues at coordinate 19,818,861 of OZ030023.1, read as the reverse complement.
TCAAAGTCCCTCACAGGAGAATAGAATTAACATCAAATAAAATTAGACCCAGGGTTATATGCAACAAAAAATAGCTGCTCTTCCTGTGCCAGGTTCTATGTGAGCAATTGAATACATCCATTGGGATTTTTATCGGAGCTTCACAAAAAGACTTTTCACATGAAGGAATCACAACTCAGGGAAGCCGATATTCTTGTGTAAGATCATGGGACTGGTAACAGCAAAACTGAAATTTGAATTCAAAAGCTTCCAACCCCAGTTTTTCACACTTCCCACTATATCCAGAACAGGCCTCAATCTGAACAAATGATTTTTCCCTGAAGCTGACAGATATCTTCTGAGATGATAGGACTGAAAATGCAGCCTGTGAGAACTTTGGTATCAGGAGCACTCATATTGTTATGGAAAGTGTGATGGAAGTGATTCCATCCACAACTAGCAAATGGGAGGGCTCTTACTTGCCTTGATTTCTGTAATAGGTAATCCTGATTTTTAACTTGATTAAACTGAGAAGTTCCTAGGAGAGCCTAACACATTCCTGTAAGGGCCTTTCCAGAGAGAGGTAAACAAGAGGAGTGCCTACCTTGAACGTGAGTACATCTGAAATAATCCTCATGAGAAGGATACAGTCCACCATGATAATTAATAGTATAAGAATCCTTTAATTTTTTTGCCTGGTGACCAGGAGTGGACTAATGCCTCAGAAAGTCTATTGGTATTGAAGTTCAGGGGTACAGCATTTTAAAAGGCAAATTACATAGTGTTAGATGAGGGTCAGAGAAACCTAGCAACATTTGTTTAGGCCAAACATAGTAGTTATTTCATATACAGCATGGCAACTGATTTTGTCTATAGCTTTTTTTTTTTTTAACTTATTTTAGTTTAGTTTGTATAAGCATTATTATTACATACATCTGGACCATGGTCATAGTCATGGAAATCCCATATGTGTTATCAAGGCAGATGTGGGCTGAGAAGTGTATGAGCAGGCACACAATGCAGCTAGGGTAAGATGGCGTTACTTTAGCCCAACATTCTTCCTCTACTTCCTAGCTGCTGTAATATGAGCTGTTATATTTCTCCACATTCTCCTTGATTCCATGGACTAAAGCATTCAGCACCATAAGAAGAATTAACCCCTTGTGTTGTTTAAGTGTCTTGTCACGGGAACAGAAAGTTTAACACAAAAGGTTGACATCAGAGAAGTGGTATCACTCCCCTGAGACTGCAAGAGGTTAGAAGTCTTTCAAACTGGTTTGTTGGAAGACCTTGGAAAATTTTGGAGAATCAGGAGAGGAAAATGTCTAAAGACATTTTAAACAGAAGGTAACAGGCAATTCTAGTGGGATCTCTGGTGGGATCTCTAGTGAGATCTCTCTCTGGTGGAATGTTGTACGAACGTGAACTGAATACAGCGTCTGTGAAATTTCAGATGGGCATGATGATTATGTAGGTAACTAGAGTGGAGGCCATGGATGCTACATCTGTTAAAGAACTTGTCTATATTGTGTTTGTGTCCTGAGACTTTGCATGAGATTGAATTTAAAAGTGACCACTTAGTTAATATGTTGGGAAGACATTTTACGGCATCCCAGCCTCAGGCCGTGGTGTATCTATTGCTAGGTCCTTTGACTTAGATTAATGGGATAATCGGTTATGAAAAGCAGAACACAAGAGTTTGAGAAACCTGCAGTTTACCCACATGTAAATTAGGGAGTCAAAGAAAATGTGGTAAGATTCAGATCATTAGAATGGGAACAATGAAACAGGTGCCTTGAGAGTATCTCAGGAAGTAGCCGTGCCCCACCCAAAGTAGGATCCAAGGTGTGATAGTTTTTAATTCGGTTGGCTGACTTTGCCTTTAGAAGACACCCTTGGGGGTACACTGCTACCTAGGCATCCCCAGAATTCTGGCCCTGAGTTCATCCACCTAGGAACCACTGTGTTAACATCTCCCTCCTCTGCATGTACTCACCAGTATGATGCTTTTTTTTTTCCCTTTCACAAAGGCCTGCAAGCAGAACATTTCTTCCTGTATGTATTACAAACAGGTGCGGGGTGTCTACGGAAGCCAGAGAGGGCGTTGGGTCCCTATAGAGTTACAGGCAATTGTGAACTGACCAAAGTGGGTGCTGGGAACCCAACTCAGGTCCTCGGGAAGAGTTCAAAGCTCGGTTGCTTTGATAGTTTACATTTTTAAGTGTATACCATTCAAACAGCAGCGTTTTCTCTTCCATTATCACCTACCTCGATTTAGACCAGACATACCGCACAGGTTCCACAGTCACGTGTGCTTGTGGCAAACGTGGAGGAGCCGTAGCTCTGGGTAATGGCTGTTTGGAAAGCATGGAAGCTGATTCCTTCCCCTGGAATAGAGTTTTCTGGTTTTGTTTTGCTCTTCAGGAACGTATTCAGGGAGCAAACATGTGGGGGTCTCTTTGGCAAGACAGCCTTTCCTGCTCACCCTCGATTCTCCATAGAAAGTATCCAAGAATTGGTGTCAGCTGTGTGCCATGAAGATGAGCTGGAAGATAGAATCCAGTCTCTGTGGACTTGGGGGGAGAGCTATGCTCAGAAAGCATTTCTGAGGAGGGTTTCATGTTGCAGATCATGAAAATGCGCCGGAGGCAATTCTGTGCTGCATTCCTGTTTGACATGGCTTGATAGGTCTTGTTGCCAGGTCAGAAAAGTTCCAGCATTCACGTACAGGAGGGTGACTAAAACCAACTGTAATGTAAGGATGTGTTTCATATTTAACTAGAAAAAAAAGGACTTGGAATGACCTCCACAATGATATGATAAATGTGTAAGGGGCTGACTATGCTTGTAGGGGGCTTGGTCTGCTGCTGCTATGTATTCAAATGCTAAATAGTGTCCCCAGGCCCAGACCTGGTTGCCCCTGATGACCAGAAATTCTCATGTACACCAGCTTTTGTTGTGTGAACCTTGTTCCCCAAGTTAGTTGGTCAATAAAAGGATAAAGCCTATGACTGGACAATATCTGGAGGTATGTGGGTTTTCAGTTACCTGGCTGGGGGTTGAAGGTGGAAATGGAAGGAAGACAAAGAGAGGAAGAGGCAGTCATGGGAGGGGTTGGACCATGAGTGCGTGGCTAGGAGAAACAGCATGTAACAAGGGACATGTGGCTGGGAGGTAAGTTAGAATAGCTCCAAAACCTGCCCAATCCACCGTTACAGATCTTAAATAAAATGCCCGAATTGTGTGTCTTTTATATGGGCTAGCTAGAATTTACATATGCTAATTATTCCGCTTTAGTCATTACGTGATATATCATAATATCAGCTTGTATATAATAAGTACATACACTTTTCAAATGTTAATCTAAAATAAAAGTATGATTCATTCCATGCAAGTTCAGGGCTGGAAACATTGGACCAAGAGAGGTTTAACTCAATGTTTCCATTTTTCCGCTGACTTTCTTCCTTTCCTTCGTCCTCCAAGGGCTCCGACCTCAGGCCTATGGAGAGGCTAACCCCACCAGACTCCACCCTCAAAGGAAATGATGTTTTCTTTTCATGCTCGCTTAGGAAACACGCAGTAGACAGTGGCTTGCTCCTCTCCCCTTTCCAGTTCTGTGGTGAGCTTCATTTAGCACTTCTAGGGAAGCATGCCTTGGCCTGCTGTAGGAAGATGGGGGTGGTGGAGAAGAACTGGGTATAGACAGGGAAGGAACTGAGGGGACATTATGGCACCTGTAGTGAGCCGTTCACTCAACTCCCTGACATTTTGTGTCCTTAACCTTGGTCCCTCCCTGTGAGACTCATGCTTAGGCGCTTAGACAGAAGCAAAACAGGACGCTGGTGAGAAGTCTTCCGAATCAGCCCCTGGTACTACTTGAATTTGCACATGCACTCTGAAATCGCTTTCTTTTTTTTTTGGAAAATTCATTTCTTTTGTCCCAAGGCACCTTTTTTCTTCTCTGGGTGCTGAGACTCGGGTCTCACCTTTTAGACACAGGATACCCAGGACTCGTGTCTGCCTCAGATGGGAAGCAGATTTCAGGATTGATCTGCGTGATGAAAGTAAGAGAATCCCATGAATCGAAGGTAAGACAAGCACTGCTGGGTTTTGTGAGCACTTATGTAATTTAGACAGCACTTGGTGGTACATACCTGGCCATTTTATAGATGATAGTGCCCCGAAGTAGACTTCTTACTTTGGGTTTTGTGTCCATCGCCCCATGAGAAAAGCGATTCCCTAGCTCCAGATGGTAGACTTCACTCAAATAAAAAGTTAAGTTGGTAGAGAAAGCAGGTACCAGTGAGACTCAGCAGTATGACTAAGTTACATGGTCATGGGACCCTTGTGATTCTTTTCCATGGCCTAGCCTCTGCTTCCTCTTAGGACTGTTCCATCTCCCACCATTTTTCTTCCAAATACTTTGCCTTCTTCTGGAAGGCTTGTTACCCGACATTCACAAAACTTGTTCTCATTCACAGTATGTTCCCCAACATCTCTCTCTAGTGGGTCTTCTACACAACCGCTTTCTTTTTTCCTCTCCTTAGCCCTAAAATTATGCCTTCTCATCCTGCCTTAATTTTTCTTATAGCATCCATCCTATATATATATATATATATATATATACACACACATACATACATACATACATATATATGTATATATATACATATATATGTTATCACTTGTGTGTTGCCTGCTGTTTCTGGTAGTGTGCATGTTCAGATAAAGGAAATACCTTCTCTTTGTTCATTGCCATCTAGAGAAGGCAGTGCTGCTTGTAGAGCATGAGAAGGAAAACTCTGAATGATGAGATTAACACTACAACGCATCCAGTTCCAAAGTCCACCTGTTCTTGGTATTATTATTATTATTATTATTATTATTATTATTATTATTAGAGGACTATGGCCTTGACTCAAACATCTGAAGCATGGTCAACTCAACATCTCCTATTGGGCAGCCTCAAATGTAAAAATCTTGGCATGGGAGTTTAGGATGTGGTAGGGATGCTTTCAAGTAAGACTTGTCTGGACATTTAAATACATGTCGATTGAAAACAAGCTGTGGATCTTTGTGTACAGGCTGGTTTTATGTGTCAACTTGACACAAGCTGGAGTTATCACAGAGGAAAGAACATCTCTTGAGGAAATGCCTCCATGAGATCCAGCTGTGGGGTATTTTATTAATTAGTGATCAAAGGTGGGAGGGCTCATTGTGGGTGGGGCCATCCCTGGGCTGGTGGTCTTGGGTCCTATAAGAATGCAAGCTGAGCAAGCCAGTAAGTAACATCTTTCCATGGCCTCTGCATCAGCTTCTGCTTCCTGACCTGCTTGAGTTCCAGTCCTAAATTCTTTTGGTGATGAACAGAAATATAGACATATAAACTGAATAAACCCTTTCCTTCACAACTTTCTTCTTGGTCCTGATGTTTGTGCGGGAATAGAAACCCTGACTAGGACACCTTGCATATTCTGATTTGGAGATTAAGAATTTCCAAAGGCCAGCATGCTAAGTCCCATTTTCAGCTTGTAGGAGGCAATAGGAACTTTAAGGGGTGGGGTCTACTGGGAGAGCAGATTGTTGGGTGAATGCCTTTGAAGGGCATAATGGAGGCCCAGTCTCTTCTTCCCTGTCTATTTTCTATTCACCATGAAGTGAATAGCTGTGCACACCGGGGCTTCCCACCATGATAGTCTACCTCTCTAAAGGAACCAAAGCAAGGGAACCCTGAAATCACTGATAACAATAAACCTTTTCTCGCTTTGTTTCAGGCATTTTTTGTGGTTTATTTTATATATTTTCCACAGCTACTGAAAGCTGACTGACACACTTGGTCCTTTGTGTTAGCTCATCCACCTCTATTTTTACCCTGTGAAACACAATGCATATGAATGCGTTATAAAGAGGGTTCCATGAATGTGAAAGTCTGTACAGATAACAGCATGGAGCAGAGGTGTACCTATTGCTTAACCTAAATTCTGGATCTCCAGAGTGCCTAGTATGTGTCATTGTGTACATGTATGTGTATGTATGCACATGTGTGTGCATGTATATGTGTGCATGAGTGTGTGTGTGTGTGTGTGTACCAGTATAAGGAATTCAGACTAAATATCTCAGCCCAGACTGAAAGCACCACTTGGCCTGAGACCACAGCACCTGTTTCTTTCCTACTACTTAGTAAAATTGTGTGGTGAACTGGTCCAGCTTAGAGGCTGATAGTCAATTTAATATAAGCGCAAGAATAACTGCATTTATGTAAAGCCCTTCTCAAAGGGACTCTCAGCACTCTGCAGCTAATGGACTTATTTATTCTCAGAGCACCTCTGTGAGGCACTTACAGGACAGAGGTGACCAGACTCACACAATAAACAATGTCAGGATCAGCACGAAGCCAGACAAGCCTATAACTCTGAGGCCCTGGATCAGATGGAGTGGGCTCAAGGTCACCCAACGAGATGGGCAAAGGACAAACTTTCTTGCTGCAGTGAGATTTCAGCTCGGAAGGGTCTGGCTGCATAGGCCCTGGCTTGTTCTGTGTTTTCCACGAGCACGCACCGAGGTACATTTCAAAGAGCACAAAAGATGTTTTTATTTATCCGCAGCCCGGTGAACTCTGGCAACCTTGGCTATCAAGGATCTTAGTGAGTGCTTTACTGAGACAATTTATAAGGACTTGGACAAATGTACTGTGACTCTCCACGTTCACGTCCCCATTTTAAGTCCCACCTCAGGCTCCCAGAGGATGAAATCCTGGTCTCTTAACATCTGGCAGCAGAATTACTTTTATGAAAGAAAATAACTGACTTTAAGGACAATCTAGGCAAGGAACCTGGGGGTGGTGGTGAATGGCTTTTAAGACACGACCATCATTGGATGCTGAAGCGTCAAGCGAGAAAGCTTTCTATGCAGAGGCAATAGGAGGACTGAACTTGTTTGGTTCCTGAGAGGAGATTGGAGAAAAAAGACACATAAGAATCAGGGCAGGGAGAGGAGAGAGATCGGGAAGGATGGAATAAAGACTGAAGGACATTCCAGCATGGACAGTCGAGAAAACTTACTATGGCATATGAAGCTGTTGATATTACGATATAACATATACTATATCACATATGTTTTATATCTTATGTATCTTCTTCTTGTCTGTCTGTCTGTCTCTCAGGGCTGAAGAAGAAATGTCATTCCCCCTCTGAGCTTGAGGACAGGCAACAAACAGTATCACTAGAAGCAGACACCCACACCCACCGCCAGCCCCCACCCCCTTGCAGTACCATCTATTTCTAGGTAGATGCTAAGATAGATAAACTCCATGGGGTCTCAGTTGCAGGCCCACCTGCCAATGGGTGCTCTCTAGACTAGCAGGATTGTTGCGCTGCTCTCTGAGGTGTCATCCTAGGTTTGGCATTACTGCCACCATTAGCCCAGACACCTACAGTCAGGGAATACAAGCAGTAAGAGGCAGATCTCATCTATTGTTAGGAGATGTCCAGATTAAACACGCTTAATCCCTTCCCTATGTCTCTAAACCAGTTACCAGAGCAGTCACCATTCTGGTCTCTCTGGTCCAGGCACCTCCACAGTTTCCATGTGCTTCTTTGGTGTCATACATGATTCAGCAAGTAATGATCCTTTCTCATCACTAAATTCAGTAGGGTTTTTACTCCCTGGGACTTACACCTGCATCTATCAAGAAAACCAAAATTCGATTCAGCATTGCTTTTGTCTAACTATCACATTATGCTCTGAGCTCCCATTAATCACGTGGGGGAACTAAAATCCTTATCATGTAACAAATACAGTTTTCCCATTTTCTGCAGCCATTCTGACTGTGTGGTATTCCTGCCCTGTGGGTGAGAGCTACCAAGTTTTGTGTCATGTCATATGACGATAGCTAGCTATGTTATATGATGATGATAGTTAGGTCATGTGGTAGTGAGGAGGGGGTATTCTGAAAGGCGCATGCACACAAAGACGGCCGAAATGATCACGTGCCACTTCAAGGCGTCGTCTGGGTCTACCATAGTGATAATTAACATCCTTTCCCTTTTCTTCTTGCACTCCCGGCAGCTTGTTTGTCAAAACCTGCTGATGTGCTGGTGATAGGCGCTATGTAAACATCGGTGGTGATTATAAAATGGGTACCGAGACCCTGCTGCAAACATCCTTGACGATAATGACAGCCTCATGTGCAAACATGACTCACCTTGAACGGCTTTCACGTGCCAGGTGGAAATGAAGAAGGAGCAAGATGATTAAGACTTCAGTTACACATTAACTCAGCTTTGGACGCCTCATAGCTATGTTTGTGTCTCTTGATGGAAGTGATCCTATTGGGGCCAGAAGCCCAAAGTAGAGTAATTATCTTTAGTCTGTCGACTGGCAAGACGCTGGCTTCACAGAAGAAGTGGATGGAGACCATAGAGATAAACAGTGGTGCGGCTAGGACCTATGCAGGTGCTTTCTCTTCTGCTAGTCACTAGCTTGGGGAGCTGGAGCATGCTAGCTGTTATAAACTTCACCTCTCCCGAATAGGAATTTTCAAAGTTGACTTAGAGGATTGTAGGGAGATAGAACAGGTGTCCTGGTGCCCAGAGAAAGTTCTAACTTAGTAACCTGAGCAAGAACCTGCTCTCTTTCAGAGGGTCCCGGTCTAGAGGGACAGAGAGAGATCCAGTCACTCATTCATTGAATACTCTGGGAGTCTCTCAGGGCTCAGGCTTAATGGAGGCTATGGGCCTCAAATTCAGAAGTGACCTAGCCAGTCCTGTGCCTGCAGAGGGGTGTGGCCAGCAAGGGAGCCGTAGGGATTGCCATGTGAAGCCAAAATCATGCGAGAAGAGATAGCTAGCTCTGTAAGGAGGAAGGAAGGGGTGGAGGAGAGTTCTGGAAGGACTGGCATTTGTGCTGACCTTTAAAGACAATCAGAGGATGAACACAGAAAGAGTCAGGAGGAGCATCCTTTAAAGAGAGAGGAGTGTGACAATTCACTGGAACTGGAACACAGTGTCTCCATGCGAATGCTCTGACTTGGCCCACTCTAGTCTCCAAGGCTTACCTAGAAGAGCACCCACCATCATGTATGTCATCTGTTCCCTGGACAAGTGCTTACAAGTCTGCTCAGCAGCTTACTGGGATGGGCTGAGACCCAAGGCAGCCAAGAAACAGAATGAAGGCAGTTTCGCCATCACTGTGGGCATAAGGATCCCTGAGAGTTTGGACAGGGTCTGATAAGTGGACAAATAGGGTTTCATCAACATAGTGCATATGTGAGTCTGGCCAGGGTGTTTAAGAAAACCCATGCCCAGGCTCTGTTCCTACAATCTGTGTACTTCCATCTGTAATCACCAACTCAAGGATTCAGGGGATGGGGGCTATAGTTGAGACTTGAATATGAAAACTCTAGTTTTCTGGAATAGTGAACACATTAAAGTAAGTGGGCATGTAATTCATCCATTCGATCAAGAAGCATTTAGGACACACATAAATAAACCAGGCACTGGGAATCCCAGGGCTGAGGACTGTCTTGGTCCCAGACAACCTGCAAGGTTTCGTGTATAAGAGTCTGTCTTCAAGGAGTCCGTGTGGCATGTCCTCTGCAGGTTAGCCTCTCATTTTCCAAGTCACGTTCACTATAACTTTATAAGGTAGGCGTTATTTCAAGTTCATTTTACAGATAAAGAATAGGAAGCCTATGTTGAAATGACCGGGGTTGCAGAGATGGCATGGAGTGGAGGAGGAGTTGGGGTTTAAGCCAGCTGTTTTTTACCCCAGGATCTGTTCCCAGCCTGTTTTACACAATACAGAAGCAAATGGGTGTCCTGGTAGGGAGTCTGGAAGCTGGAAGTGGTTGCAGGGGTCCTGCTGAGAAATCCTAGGGTACTGAGAAGCAAGAAGAGGAGACAGAAGATTATAGAACTGTTAAAGAGGAAAGTGTCAGTGTTGACAGCTGATGGTGGAGGGGGGTTCGGGGAGGGAAAGCAAAGGCAGGCAGCCTAAGAAAGCACACGTCTTCTACAAATATCTGATTGGTCCCGTCTTGGGTTTTAGAAGTCTTACGGGGTGTCTGTCACACATACTCAGCTTTGTCTTCACAATGCATAAGCAGCTGCAGTCAACAGCTGTGTTCCAATAAAGCTTTATTAACTGGCATTGACTTTTAAATTCCAAGGAATGTTTCATGGGAATAAAATGTCATTCTTTTGTTATGCTGGGACCGAACCTGGAATTTTTTTTTTTTAAGACATGGAAACTGGAAGCATTTGCAAAGTCTTTTCCATGGGGCTAGCCATGAGACCATGCCTTCCATAGTTATATAAACGTACGTTCATTACCAGCACGTCTAGGATGGAAGGAAGCCTGAGGTACAGGGCAGGTAAGGATCCTACCGCTAATCTGAGATTCTTTAGACGTGGTCTCCCAGTGTAGCTCAGGCTGGCCTTGATGAGAGTATAAAAATAGACAAGAGGGCTCAACTGTCTTTTGGGGGAGGGAGAAGGTAAGTCAAGGGCAGGAAGGCACTACTCCGTGATAACTGAAGAGGTGAAGTACAGGGCAGCGAACTTGGGTCAGTGTCCCCACCGTGGACTTCTGGCTAGGTGTGCGTACTGTGCGGAGTACGGGACAGACCGACGGGCAGACCCCGCCCCCAGAGAGCTGAGGCACTGAACATTTACAAGAACCAGGTTAATAAGCAGCAGCTCTCCCTTCCTCTGGCTCCCCTGCGCACCCCTGGCACGGTGGTAATAAAAACACGTTTACACAAACACGGAGGTCACGGGCACACAGCTGCCCTCGTGGTAAAGCATTTCCGAATACTAATAGTTTTCATTTAATGCAAAACCTGGGTTGAAGGGAAGAGCTTAAGGTGACCTGAAATACTACTCTAGACTGCCCAGCTTTATACATAAAAAAAAAAAAAAAAAAAAAGAACCGTGCAGGGGAAGGGACTTGGGTTCTCTCCCTCCATGTTGAAGACAGGGGGAACAAAGAGTTTCATATCACAGGAAACAAGTTTTATGATACCAATGTTGTGGCCTGAATCACCAAGTCCTCAAGAAAAACAAGAATGAAGGGTTACTCCTGGATGATCACTATCTCCAACCAGCCCTCAACACTGCCCTCAAAAATCTCTCATGAGGCACAGACAGCAACTGTTTCCTGAGTGTCGCCGGGAGGGAAATTTTGAGCCGTACGCCATGTCATCATTTATCAGAGCCAATGATGTGCCATGTACTCTCGCTGCAAGTCAGGTGCTCAGTTGAAGCTCAGGGCGTCATGGATAGAACGTCAACACCTGAGTGATTATTCTGTTTTCGACTGAGCTAACAAGGTCGGTTGACTTGTAAACTAAAGAGGCTTGTTTGGGTTCCGGATCTGAAAGTCCAGGGACCCGGCTCTGGTATTGCTTGGTTTCCAGTGAAGTCCTTCCGGCAGATGGCATCACGTAGCAGGGATGAATGTATGTGAGTGTCAGGGCAGAAAATGATTTTCTGCACACTCCTCCGGTAGTCACCAACCCAGATCTCACACTTCAAGACCTAATCCACCTAGCCAGAGAGATATCAATTCATTTGTGAGGGTGATGTTAAAATCACTAATTACCTCTCACTAAGACTCCCAGTTAGAAATCCCATCTCTCCGTGCCACTGCACAGGGACCAACCCAGAATGTGAAATTTCCATGGGGACGCAACTATCCAAACCACAGCAGGATCTCGGACAACCTCTAGACCTGTGGTTCTCAACCTGTGGGTCTCAATCCCCTTGGAGTCCAAGGGCCATTTTGTAGGGTTGCCTATAAGATATTTACATATCAGATATTTGCATTACGATTCATAACAGTAGCAGAATTATAATTATAAAGTTGTAATGCAAATAATTTTATCATTGGCAGGGTGGGGGTGGGGGGTGGGGTCACCACAACATGAGGGACTATGTTAAAGGGTCCCAGCAGTAGGAAGGCTGAGAACCACTAGTCTAGATACAGGCTCTCGAACCTTCAGTCTTTAGCATGCACTTCAGGATCTAAGTCCTAAGGAGGCGTTCAGAACACGCTGCTCTCCGAGTATGGCCCAAGGCATCTTGGGAAGACTGGTGTTTATTTTATAAAGTAGGGAGCTGAAGCCCCCCTCAAGGGGCTAAAGGGGCTTTCTGAAGAGCACACGGCTAGCTCTAGAGGTAGGAACTTCTAGGTCTGCTTTTACTTTTTTCTCTAAAGCAGTCTTCGGTTAGTACATTCTAGAACTAGGTATGGACAGTATCCTGGACCTCTTAACACTGCCAGTTTGAACTGCAGCTAAGCGTCGGGTATTTCACAACAACTGGGATTTGGTCTCTGCTGCCTCTGAAGCAGCTCTGTGACCACGAGGAATTAACCACCATTAGCAATGAAGCCACACCCTTGGAGTTCTGCCTGGCTTATGTTGCTGTGGTGAAACTGACAGAAATGGTTTATTTTAGCCGTTATACACTTCCGGGGCGCAGTTCAGCACAGAGGGGGCTCAGTCAGGGAAACGTTGGAGGAGTGCTCCTTAGTGCACGGTTGCCTCTGGCTTGCTCGGCAAGGTTTAGCCTGTAGCCCAGGCCCACCAGGGTGTAACTGTCCAGTTAGCAATCAGCAAGAATATCTCACAGCGTTCGTCCCCACGGGCCAATCTGTTTGGAGCGGCTCCTCGCCGAGGTGACTCTAGCTTGTGCAAGTTTGATAAGAAAATAAAATAAAATAAAATAAAATAAAATAAAATAAAATAAAATAAAATAAACAAACTAACCGTCTCACGTGGAAAACAATACCCACCTGACTTGTTGTGTGGCTCTCCTCACAAAAGTAAGAGGAAGTGTTTTGTGCGCAGCTTTGAAGAGTGTGGATGCCGTGTTGAAGGTGTTCGCAGGCCACCCTCAAAGGGTAGGGACAACAGTCTCCTTGTGAGATTTCTTTCTTTCTTTCTTTCTTTCTTTCTTTCTTTCTTTCTTTCTTTCTTCCTTCCTTCCTTCCTTCCTTCCTTCTTTCCTTCTTTCCTTCTTTCCTTCTTTCTTTCTTTCTTTCTTTCTTTCTTTCTTTCTTCCTTTTTCCTTTTGGTTTTTTTGAGACAGGGTTTCTCTGTGTAGCCCTGACTGTCCTGGAACTCGCTCTGTAGACCAGGCTGGCCTCGAACTCAGAAATCCCATCTGCCTCTGCCTCCCAAGTGCTGGGATTACAGGCGTGCGCCACCACTGCCCGGCCGTGGGATTTCTACTCATCCTAATCTGTCATAACCCAACCGCATGTTTAGCCCTGGAGGCTTTGGGGCTAGAAGAAATCCTACCATGTTTCACTGCATGATGCGTATGTCTTCCAAGCCCTAGCTACATTTCCCACCTACCATCAGCTAGACACCAGGAAGAAGGGGAGGCCTTGCCTTTCACCTTTCGTTCCTGGACAGAGTTATGGGCATTCGGTTCACCCAAGAAAGAAACATTATCGCCATCCTTGAAGGATGAGGTGTCCCGGATGGCTCGGGACTGAGCAGTGCTTTTTCTCCGTCTTTCCGCCGGAATTTAAGAGGCCCCCAGAGCAGCTGGGTTTATTAGGACCCATAAGAGCTGTGCTATAACCGGGACACGGGCGGCCGTAAACCTGTACCTTGAAGTTTGCAACAAATCCTGAAGTGTGGAGCTAGGACGAGCTCTTGTCTCTGTCAGCAGAAAAAAATAAAATAAAATAAAATAAAGGGAGAACTGCAACTCCAGCAGAAAACAGACCTGAGAAGGGAAGGCAGGAAGAGTGAGAGAGCAGGCAGCAAGAGCGATGCCAGCGTGGAGGCTAAAAGCAACCATCAGGACATAAAAAGCAGGCAGCCTGGGGGAACCGCCCTGAACAAGCCTGGGGGAAATGCGCCTGCGCAGTAAGAAAAGCCTGCCTGGCTCACCGGGGTGTGGTTGGGGGGAATAATTAGAAATAAACGCACACACACACACACACACACACACACACACACACACACGCATGTACATGTAAACATGTACACACGTGCACTTACACGTGGAGGAATGGTAAATTGTGGATAAACAATAAAAGATAGCCAAGGGCCTTCTCTGAAATCATCATGGACGACAGCCTCTTGGAGAGGGGTGGGCGTTTTTGCATCTGTCCTGTGGCGCTTCTTGGATGGCCTACTGACTTCCCCCTGAATGCCCATGATCTCTTTAAGACTGAATGAACAAAGACCAGGGACTTTGCTGTCTATAAAGACAGCAAAAGATGTAGAGCAAGATGTGAGGACAGCGGGCTCTGGAGGCAGCTCGCGCTTGGTGCTAGTAAGTAACGCAGGGCTTACTGCGCAGGCGCCTCCCTTCCTCCCCAAGAGTCATTGGCCAGTGCCTTCCTCCTTGGACAAAGAACCTTCCTGGGGACCACCAGGAAGTTCATGTTTGTCCCCCCCAGCTCACACTGTTTGTATGGCAAGCCCCATCACTTGATAACATAATTTCCTCATGAACAGAACCCCAAATATAAATCAGATGATGATTTATCCTCTTCTCTCGGACATTTTATTGGGGGAATGGCACATGAAATACAATACTTAGGGTTGTTGGGGCCTTTGGGAAAAGCGATTTTCCTAATGCAGGGACTATGAAATTCAAAGACTTCCTTCTCTTCTGTTCTTTCCTGGAACATGGACAGGATACCTAGAGCTGCAGGAGCTACCTGTGACCATGTTATCAAAGAGGTTGGGAGGAAAAAAGAGGGGGAAAAAAGTCAAAGCTAAATAATTCTAAGGCAGACATTTTGAAAACAGACCCTGCACCTCCGCCGGGTTGACTTCTGTTATGTGAGAAAACAAACACTTCTTTAAGTCACCAGAACATTCAGGTAAAAAGGATTTGACACCACCTTGTTTTAACTTCTAACCTTCCTGCTGCCTCTTTCCAACTAATGAAACTTAGTTGCGGAAGTATTAAATAACCTGCCATTCCTCACGGTGTAAAGCTGAAGGGCGTGGGTTGGGCATGGGTAAAGTCTGAGCTTCCGGGAGCCCAGGCTGGCTCTTCAGCCTTCTCTGTGTGCTCTTGCCCCTCTGCTACCCCTGTGGTTGACTCTCCTAGATCTCAGACCACATCCGCCACTTCTCAGTGTGTGTGTGTGTGTGTGTGTGTGTGTGTTTTGACATCTCTGCTCTAGAATGAGTTAAATTTTTTATTGATTTCTTTTTCTTTCTTTCTTCTTTCTTTCTTTTTTATTTTTTTGTGAGTGTGTGGGGAGGAAGAAGAGGAAAAATAAATTACACATCTCCCAAGATACGATCTGTAGTTAATTCTTAATTAGGACTGACAGATGCTTCCCCCATAATCCCATTCCCAACATGTTCTGTTTGCTTTGTTTGGTGCTGGAAGATGTATTGTGACACAGTAATGACCTTTGTAAGCTTGTCCTGGCAGTGTTATTGGCATTCTAATGATTTATTGCATGTTCCAGTTGATTACAGAGCCATTCGTCAGCATTTTATTTCTCTCTCCATAAACCTGTCTCCTGCGTCACAGGCATTCACTGGATGAAATTTAAACAAACACAGTACACAGCTCTTATTCAACTTCTGTTTTCACTTGAAGCTTCTGAGCCAGCCCCTTCTGGCCAGGAGAAGGCTTTTCATGACAGATGCTGCCCCGGCTCTCCCGGGAGGCTCCGCGTGAGGCTGGCAAAGGCGATTTTCTTTCTATCGATTTGCAGTTGCTCATTGTGGGAATACGTTTGAAAGCTGAGTTGGCCGGGCCGGTTATCTATTACATGTGTGGACTACACGGCTCTGGGTTTTCCCAAATGGCCATTTGGTGCCTGTTGGCATAAAAGGAAAAGGCTGACTAGCCAAGGAGCTGTTATGATGTCCTAACCCCAGTCTGGGAGATTTACTTCTTAATTCCCCATAACCACAGACTCACCACAGCAGCGACAGGTTCAAGCAAGCCGAAGGGACATTCAGGGAGAATATGAGTCATGCCACCATAGCGTGGATGCTTATCCTATCTACACTTCGCTGGGTGACTTCTGTTCCATCTGATCCAGGACTTTGGGGTTACAGGGCAGTCTGGCTTCAGGTTGATCTTGGCATTATTGACTAGACTCAGGTCACACCCTCTTCTGTAAAATGCCTCACAGAGGTGCTCTGAGGATAAATACGTCCCATTAGTGACAGAACGCTGGGAGTCCCTGTGAGAAAGGCTTTGTCTCCATGCACAGTTACTCTTGTTATTGTATCAGGATGACAAGTGTCAAGGTTCTGGAAAGCATGTGGCAACTGGAAATACGGTGGTGGCCCTTCTTGGGAAACACTGTGTTATGCAGTGGTCCTCTCAAAGTCAGTCCTTATGAGGAAGTACCACATTGTCTCTTGCTTGCCTGAGCCCGCTTCTAGCATTCCAACGTGGTGAGATCAAGAATCTGAACAGAGAGGCAACAGAGACGAACATCAGCCTTCTGCTTCCAAAACTAACCATTGCAGTTTCACTCCAGAGGGATATCGGGGTGCTAAGAGGAAGATGGACAGGGAAAGGATCAACTTCTAAACAGCAGAAATGTTCCAAGTATGCTCTTACAGCTTGGGTCTCTCAGTGTCTATGGTGGTCACTTTGAAGCTTTT
This sequence comes from Apodemus agrarius, assembly GCA_964023405.1. Classification (NCBI taxonomy): domain Eukaryota; kingdom Metazoa; phylum Chordata; class Mammalia; order Rodentia; family Muridae; genus Apodemus; species Apodemus agrarius. The sequence goes on along the minus strand of OZ030023.1, from coordinate 19,802,270 downwards.
ACCAAAACCTTTGAAAGTTCAGGCCAGACCAAATTCTAGCTCTGAGAGTGAAAGTAGTCACAAAATATTACCACAAACTAATGAGCTACCAGCAGTTGATAGCATGTGGATGGAGAAGACTCAGTTATTAAAGGTGAAACCCAATATATATATATATATATATATATATATATATATATATATACATATATATATACATACATATATATATGTGTGTGTGTGTGTGTGTGTGTGTGTGTGTGTGTATGTGTGTGTGTGTGTGTGTGTCACTGAGACAAAAAACTTCTCTTGTGACCACATAACTCTCATCTCTTTACTTGTTTGTTTGCTTACATTTCAAATGTTATCCACTTTCCTGGTTTCCCATCTGCAAACCCCCTATCCCATCCCCCCCTTACCCTGCTTCTATGAAGGTAAGTAAGTACAGAGGGTCAGGAGATTGAACAGAACTGTACAGCAATAGGGGATGACGGGGAACTGGGAGTAGCAACCAGAAAGTCCCAGATGCCAGGAAAGCAAGAGCCTCCCAAGACTCACGGGGATGGCATTAGCCGGAATACCACACAAATGGAGGGAGAACCTGTTGAGACCATGTCCAGAGGTTAGGTGTGACAGTCACCCTCCCCCACCCCCAGTTGAGGGATGGGGCCACCTACGCATCTCCGAAATTTTAACCCAGAATTGCTTTTGTCTAAAGGAAATACAGGGACAAAGAGGGGAGCAGAGACTGAAGGAAAGGCCATCCAGAGACTGCCCCATCTGGGGATCCATCCCACATGCCGACACCAAACCCAGACACTCTTGCAGATGCCAAGAAGTGCTTGCTGACAAGAGCCTGATACAGCTGTCTCAGAAGAGGTTCTGCCAGAGCCTGACCAATCGAACTGAGCACAGGGACCCCAATGGACGAGTTAGGGGAAGGACTGTAGGAGCTGAAAGGGGCCTTATCTGGCATTAGTGGGAGGGTAGGCCCTTGGTTCTGTGAAGGTTCCATGCCCCAGTGTAGAGGAATGATAGAGCCATAGTGAGGTAGGAGTGGGTAGGTGGGTGGGGGGCACCCACATAGAACTCTTATTCTCTCGACAGCCACCTACAATTTCCATCCCAGTCTTTTTAACCAGTGATCAGATAATCGTGGAGTTGACTTTTGTTTATCTTTCTAGGTATCTCTTGACCAAGGTCACATATAGTTTTGAACCATACTCATGCTTACTGAAACTTTATCCCATTCGTTCTATTTTCTCCTACTCTGAGTTTTCTATATATAGACTGATAGGTCCTCCTATATAAAGAGGTTTGCCCCTCCCGCCCTCTGGCCCCCTACACCAAGGGTTGTCGCCGTTGCTGAGTTAACTTGCCCCAGCTCAGACTAAGCTGTGGTCCTCTTCTGTTCTCTCACGGTGCTGTCATGGTTCTAAAGTTTGCTCTTCTGGTCAGTTTCTTCAGGGAGACAAAGACCTTACCCTTGTTATCTCCGAACACTTGAGGTGCTGAATGCCGCATGGTAGTTGATTGTCTAGCAAATGCTGAGCACGGGTGGTCCAGGTCCCCCTTTTCAGCACGATTATCCAAGGCTAGTGTCCCAGTGAGAGGAAGTTAGATGTTGAGAAGCCAGATGAGACTGACTTTCCACCAGCTGCATTCACAGTGGTGCATAGTTGAGCTGGGTGAATTAGCTTAACCCAATTCTGGACTATATAAGAGGTTAGTTATGGCCATTTATGGTCAGTCATAACTTGAGGCTAGATGGGGTATGGAAGTAGGGAAACACAGGACAGTCGTGGTGGTTTGAGTATGCTTGGCCCATGGGAAGTGGCACTATTAGGAGATGTGGCCTGTTAGAGGAAGTCTGCCACTGTGGGGATGGGCTTTGAGGTACTAGGCCACTAGAACCAGGTACCAGGCCTTCCTGGTGTGAAAGAGACCCTCCTACTGGCTGTCTGCAGCATAGTCTCTGCTCGACTGCCTTCGGATCAAAGTAAAATTCTTGGCTCCTCCAGCACCATGTCTGCCTGGATGCTGCCACGCTTCCCGCCATGATAACAATGGACTGAACCTCTGAACCTGTAAGCGAGCCCCAATTAAATATTTTGTGTATATGAGTTGCCTTGATCATGGTGTCTCTTCACAGCAATAAGACCATAACCAAGACAATAATCCTCAACTGCAATTATTCTTCAGTTCAACATTTCCCCCAAGAGAAGAGAAACAAATGCTTGAAAATTGTGTGTGGGGCAGGTTGTGTGTGTGTGTGTGTGTTGTGTGTGTGTGTGTGAACATTCATATCACCAAGAAGAGATTCTTCTTGATAGAATTATTCTCTTCCTGTGACTTGGGAAAATGTGGAGGATAGCAGGAGATGTTAAATGGATGAGCAGAGTGGAGATGGAGTTAAGCCAAGAGCAGAGAGTTATCTTTGCTCTTTCCCTACGTGGGCCCCCTACAGAGCACGGCCTGGGTGACACCCACTTGCAGGAAGAGTCACAGGCAGAAATAACAGGTTGACAGTTCCACTGGGGTCTGATTTCTCAGCTATTGTGAGGGTCTCCGGATAGATGCACAACCCCATGTCCTCAGCAACACCCACACAGGACAGCCTGTGGAGGGGACCGTGGCCTTGTACACAGGGCGGAAAGGACTGGCCCTTGGCTCAAGGGGACAGATGGGCGAGGAAAGGGGCATCCCCGGGGGACTGGGCAGCTGAAGAGCTCCCAAGCCCAGCACGAGCCGCGTGTAACATATGGCTTAATTTCCTCCCAAATTAGACACTTGATAAAAAAAGTTATTATATCTGTCAAATTGCCAGGGCGTTTTATGGATGTGATAAACTCAGGGCCACTGCTTTACAAACCTTGATGGGATGTTTCAGTACCTGAAAAACAATTTTATGGCCGCCCAGGCTACTAACAAATTGCAAATACTGATTAAGCCATAAAGTTACAACAACATTAAAATATAATGAGAGGTTATTGCATGTGGGAAAGCTTTTGAGCAACAGCCACAGCTACACTCAGCTCTCAGGGCAGCTTTGGCTCTGCCTGGCTGAGGGAAGCATTTCAGGACTCGGTGGTCCCTGCAGGGGCCAGGCCTGACTCTCTAGATGTCTGGTGACATGCCTTCCATGACACAGCAGAGCCCAGAGACAAGGCCTTGACTTGGAGCTTAAAGGCATCAGGCTCTGAGTACTGAATCTCTGTGCCCTGGAAGCCAGTGACATCAAAGCGGCGAGAGATGAAACCCCCGTGTATCCCTCCTGCCGTGACTCGGGCTTGATGCTTCAGGACCCTTGCTCTTCACTTCCAGGAGACTTCTCCCCACCTCTGTGACTGAGTCCAACACTCAGTGCTTAGTTCTTAGGAGAGAGTCACGAACAGACCTACTTTCTCTTGCTCAAAAGCTGTACGCTTTAGCTGAGGGAGAAGCATGAGCAAATAAAAACAGATCAGAGTTTACTAGAGCCAGCCAAGCCATCCCATAATATCCACAACCAGGAAGAGAAGAGGGCGCTATCATTGCTCGTTTCTTCATTGCACTCCAGTGAAGACAAGCTTTCAGAGAATTCCCTGGTCTCTCACCCAGGGAAGCAACACTCCTCGTCTGGGTCACTGGTCCAAACTTTTACCCAAGAGAAGTGTCCATAGCAGCCCATCCTGCCTGAGCTGGCCTCTAGCTCTACTTAACTCCAGCTTAAAGTGCAGGGCTAAAGACTATGTGAGCCAATGAGCCCATGCTGCTCAGAATGGTGGGTTTTCCTCTCCATCCTCTGCTTGGGCTTGGGGTCATCCGTGTGCTACCCTGCATTCTCCATTGCCCCCAAATTTACCAGCTTCTCAACGCTGATAGTCGGCTTCTTCTTCACTGGGGGTTTCCTTCACTGAGCCTGGACCACAGCATCATCATACGGGGATGCTTTGCATCCAACCAGGGAAGAGAAGGGTGGGGGGTGTATACCTCCCATCAGCTGATTGGACAAGGCAGAGTTAGACGCTCTCAGGGAACTTGTGTTACCAGTTGCTATGGCCAAACAGGAAGCTTCTGAGAAAGGGCGGTAGAGGAATCCAGACTCGGGACTTACAGGCTGAAGGGGCTGGGGTAGGCAATTAGCACCCTGGGGCTTTAATTTTTTGTCTTTTATGCAATGTTTGTAGATCATTTGTATTCATGCTATACATATTATTTGTGCTTATTATCATTTAAATTACCTACTCTTGGGTTTTTGTGGAGGAGAACTGAGTGAAGATGTGTTAGAATGTGATCTGGCCCCTTATAAAATCCTCCGTGCTTCAGTATGCCTTACTGAGACCCACCATGGAGTGGGTTCTCTGAATCCTGAGTCTTAATTTGCCTTGTGACCAGGAGAGCCAAGATTCGTCTTCCCATCTGAATCTCCCAAACAACTGGGACTGCAGGAGTGAGTCACCATACCTGGCTTTTCTGTTTGGATTTAAATAGTAATATTAAATGATAATAACTTATACTAACATCCCAATAACTATTACTAGTGTTGCTTTATAAATGTCAAAACTGAGCGGGTCTTCGAGAGCAAAATCACGTGGCCATAGCTAGCCAGTGGCAGACCTGGAATTCAAAGGCAATTTGGTCTCATTTCAAGCACGTGAGACCATCATTTAGAGAACCTTGTGGGGTTTTGAAAGCAGTGCGTACGTGGTTGGCAGCTACCTGAGAAAGTAAGGATATAGATCACCCTTATATTCCTCTCTTCTGCCCTGAAGAGCTTGGCTGCCTTACCCAGGACACAAACTGCGATTCCATCACCCTTGACTCCAGGAGCCACTCCAGCTCTTGGTTGCCTTGGGCATTAGTATGGTTGGGCCATCTGGTGGGCCACTTTGTGACAGACTGCCCCTCCTGCTCAGACGGTTCCTGTCCAAGTCCTCAGGCTCTGTGCGGCGGAACCGAATGCCTCAGCGCAGCCTCAGTGGGGAGGAGCACAAGCAAAATGAGACGGCAGGCAGCCCATCTTTCCACTGTCTTGTTTGTTCAAAGGAGATGAGCAGAGGAAGAGGACAATGTCCCCTGGGGAGTCATGTCCACATTTGGCACTCGTAGCGTATGGCGAGGTCAGTACCCAACCAGTACTCCAGAGCACCTCGTTCAACCCTTTCTACCCAGTCACAATTTGGTCTTCTAAATTTAACCCTTCTTAAGTACTTATGAAAGAGTATCCATCTACCAGGCGCCGGGATTGGTAATTGAATAAGAGATGGAGGGCACTCTAAAGACCGTTGGGGAAATAGACAATTGAAACTCGCACACCCTTTCAGTGTTCCGAATCAGCATCCTTACAGATAACATGGACGGGAGAAAAAGAGGGCGGAGAGCTCAATCCATCGTGAAGAGGTTCTGAGTCCAAGATCCAGGGCGGAGAGGATTCAGAGGACCAGATTCTGAATCCTGCTCCGTACACCTGCTGTGGAAGTATGAACGACAGTGGCCAACATCTGTGTAGCCCTTCACGAGGGGCTACGACCCCTCAAATCAGGCAGCCATCATTGTGAGTCCTGTATGCTAAATTAGGACACGGTGGCTCAGCAGGATTGTGTCATTTTCCCCTGCATTACCAGCTTTATCTTTGCCTCTCGGACTGTGACTATGTCTTCTGTACTAGCTAGGACATTCCTCCATGTTTAGCGGCCATATTGGCATACGCCCCCCCCCCCTCAGCTTCTAGAAACGTGTCCTGTACACACTGCTATGTTGTAGAATGAAACATAAATTTCTGGGGGTTTTAACACAGATGTGGTTTTCCCCATATCGTTGGCCCTACCCATGTGCCTGGACCTACAAAAGCAATTTCCATCAGAGAGAATGTTACATACCTAGTATTTCCACCTCCCTTCCCTGGTAAGGAGAACAGACAGGCACACAGCTTCAGTGACTACTTTATGTACAAAGAACCCTCAGCTGGAGCCCCTCCCGTGTAGTCCCGGGACCAGAAGCATAGCAGGGATGGTCACAGAAGTGGGCAGGGCCCGTATGAGGCCGTTGCATAGTGGCTGGCAAAGGTGGTAACAAGCTTTTTTTGCTATTTTTGCTCACCCAAAAGCCTGCCTTGTGACTTGGATGAACTCAGAAACAAAGTAGCCTTCTCCCTGCCAAGGAGAGTGGAAATAAGCCGAGTCAGCAAGACAAAACCTCTCCAGCAGGCTCCTCCATGGAAGCTATTAGAAAGGAAGAGGAGAAGCTGGGGGGGAGGGGGAGGTAGCCTGTGGTTAAGGAAAGGGGAATAGTAGTGCCAACACACTGCCCATAATGGAAAATGTTACCTTTCCCCATTCCTTTCAAACACTCACCTGTGATGTATTTCCTGAGGTTGTTGCCCTGTTCTTAGCTGGGTCATTCCTCCTTCCAGACACTCTGGGAGACGGGAGAGTTGGGAATGGCCAGGAGGGACTATCAGTCTCCAGGTGTGTCACATTCGAGAACTCAGGCTGGGCACAGTGGCCTAGGCTGTTTCAGAGAGTGACCCTTGTTGTCATCCTCCCAGCCACTGCAAATGTGCCTAACTGTCCCCACTACCTGCTTGTCTATTGAAGGGAAGCAGGAGAAGCCTCCTATACCCCTGAAGCGCTCAGAAGTCAGCCATAGCTATGTGCACTATGGAAAGTGCATGCGAGAGGTGACCACCAGCTATTTTAAAGTGTTCTGATCCATTCAGAAGGCCCAGCTACTGCATTGTGACCTTCAGGCTGCCAAATCCCCCCAAGGTAACCAGATTTTTTGGACATGGGGTGGATATAATCCAGGGACATCAGAAATCAAAATTGGGACAGGGCATGTGAATGCGGAATTCTCTTAGAGGTAAGTGGACAGCACATCCCTTGCAGATGTATAGGGAAGAGTGGGCTCAGTAGCTTCCTCTTGCTGTAGCCCACACTGCTCCTTGTGTCCCGAGAACCGTGATACTCATCTCCATATTACTGAGTCATAAATCTTCCATCCTGTACTGCTGCTGGCTTCAACATGTTGTGTTCTCTAGCTTTTGGTCATCTAACCTGAATCCCTGGATGCCAGCAAGACAAGACCATCTCCACTTTCCTATGGGCTGATACAACGTGACGTCAATGCCATGGCTACACAGCCCTATGACAACACTGCCCACACCAGCGCCTGCAAGCCCAGCATGCAGCCTGTTACTTTGTATTCGGTGCCATTCTTTGAATAGCTGCTCGCTCCAACTCCACTTGTACTGATCTTCCTTTAATAATGAAGATGTCATCTATTTGGTGAGCGAACTCAAAGATGCAAGACTGAGTTCAGGAGAATTTGGCACATTTGATTTGTCTACATTTCTGCTCAAAGTCTTTGTCTCCAGATGTATTTCCTTCTCATTTCCTTTGCAAACATAGCATTCCCAGCTTCAGCCCATCCTGTGGAGGAGTGGAGGAGACAGATGCCACCATCTCGTCTTCCCTTCACCCCGATCCTCCATTTTCACACCAAGCTTGCAGTGCTTTCTAAAATCTGGGCCTGAGATGTTTTCTGCTTCTGTGGGTGATACAAAGCTATGTCGTAGATGTACACCCAAACAACAACACTGTCCATACCAGTGCCTTAGAGTATAGCTGATCTCTGCAGAGGTCTCCTGTCTAATGCTTTGTGCCCCCCCCCAGCCCAGAGTGGAACAAGGTCCACTTGTCCTTTGTCTAAGGGAGTCTGTGGTTGGAAGGAGATTGGTAGAATAGGAGGACAAGCCAAGGAAATTTGGAGAACAGAAGTTAGTCGTGATGATTGGCTGAGAATGCTGGGATTCCTTTTCCATGTGTGTGTGTGTATGTGAGAGAGAGAAAGAGAGAGAGAGAGAGAGACAGAGACAGAGATACGGAGACACAGAGACAGAAGCAGAGGCAGAGAGAGACAGAGACAGGGAGAGACAGAGACCGAGGAGATACACAAGTGCACAAGAGCGAGCACAGTTGCCCTGAGGCCAGAGGAATATGTTTAGTGCCCCACTTTATCACGCTCAGCTCTATTCCCGTGAGACAGGGTCTATCACCAAACTTTGACCTAGGCTGTCTCCTCCCACTACAGCTCTGGGGTTACAGCTGGGGGCATCACCAGGCCGGCATTTCTGCATGATGATTTCAATTTTGGTCCTGTTTGTGTGGCAAGTGCTATTTCCTGCTGAGCCATCTCGTTACCCTGGAGTTTCTTTCTTACATCTGTGTATCTATTGACTCTAGAGAGTCAGAAGCATTTTGTCCTCATGCATAGATGAAAATCCTAAATAACCAGTCCAGTGTACCAAAGTAAATCAAGGGTAGAGGTCAGACTCCACTCTTGATCTGTCTGAGTTCATGCATTCCAGCATGCAGAATCAAGACTATGAGCCCAGATCCAGAGTAGCCTGACTGTGGCTCAGGTAGTCTTGACTCTTGGTAAGAGTGTCAAATGGGAATGCTAGTGGTAAAAATCCTACTGATGAAAACTGACACATGTTGAGCTCTTGCTAGTCCTTTTCAGACCTTGTTGAAAAGCACTGTTTGTATGTCAACTCTTTCATCCTGCCCAGGTGTGGTCCCATTTTCTGGATGAGGCCCAGAGAAGTTCAAAGAAAAGCTATAGAATGAGAACCGTAGGTGGAACAACAAGATAACGGGATGGATCTGGGTAAGATCTGCTGCCCCAAGCCAATGCAGCAACCATAAGCTGAGTCTTTGTAAAAAAAATAGCTTCCTAAAGTAGGAAGTTCAGTGGCCCAACTCACTGACCATGGTACACTATATTTAAAATTCACCAACAGTCCCTGCCAAACTCTCTAGAGTTAGGAAAAACTCTCTGCCAACAAGGATGGAGCCGAAAGGAAGTCAAAACTGAAATGACATATGGTTTTAAATTATAAAAAGTAGGAAGCCCACTTATCAAAAATTATACAGAGTGGCAAAATATATATTTAAAGGGTGCTTTCCCATCCTCTACTGACCTTAAGAAGAAATGAAAGCAGTTAAAGAAACAGAAAATAAAACCAGGAATAAGAGAGCCAGCTGAGAGGAGCCGGATGCGGGACTGTGAGGTTAAGAGCACTGGCTGTTCTTCCAAAGGTCCCAGGTTTGATTTCCTGCACTCACATGGTGGCTCACAACCATCTATACACAACTCCAGGCCTAGAGAATCTGAAACTCTTTTCTGTCCTGTGCAGGCACCAAGCAGAAAGCTTGGCACACCTTCATGAAGGCAAAAAACACCTATACAATTTCAAAATAAGTCCTCCAAGGAAATGGCAGAAGTGAGATTGAAATAACCAAAAGTCACATTATTAAAAGAATAAAAGTTATCCCACCAACCAAAAAGACCAATTAAACAGAACGAACACCAAGATTATAAACGGCTGTATCACATCACAAACACATACATGGGTGTTCTGTGGCTAGCAAAAACAAAACTGCTATCAGAGTAGTGGCTAAAAATAGCACCAATCTGTTCTCTCATAGTTCAGGAAGCTGCAAGTCAGAGACCAACTTTACTAGGTTAAGGAAAGTGTGGGTAAGTTTGCTCTCCTGGGGGCTCCATGAAAGATTCTATACCCTGATCTTTCCAGACACTCGAGGCTTTTGCATCACATGATTGTAACCCTTGGCCCTGCCACCCTGTGTCTTTTGCCCTTTCTGCTTGTTATAAAACTGGAGCACACATACAACATCCATCTGAATGACACGGAGAGTCACACCAGCTCCAGATTCTCCTCTGAATTGGCAGCTTCAAGGCCCTCTCACTATCTAAGGTTAAGATCTGCATTTCCTGTGAGTTTGGATAGAGATTCATTGGCAGGGGAGTAGGACTCAGCCTACTGCATCTCATCTATGTACTTTCAAAAGAAATAATTAAAATGTTAACCTGATGTAACTATTAAATACCTTACTAGAGACAAGCAACCGTGGGAGATGATGGAGCGACGAGCTTGGGTGGTGCTACTCATGTCTCAGTGTATGTGTCTAAACATCTCGGGCTTAAATGTGAAGAGTTGTTTGTTGTCAGCTACCCTTTGGCAAAACTGAAAAAAAAATTAGAAAAGAATCAAAAAGTAATTAAGGAAAGATTGCATGCAGCCTAATTTGAGTAAGTTTGAAAATACATAAATAAATGGTGTTCTACTAATTGGGAAATAAAACTGGTCAAAATCTAGTTAAGAATAAGGTAAATATGTTGGGTAGAATAAAAACCCCCTCTTGTAGGATTTTGCCAAAAATTTATGCAGGTCAAGGTAGTTTTTCAGGTAAATTGAGTCATGTCTATAATGAAAATAATACATGAATTATGTAAATTTCTCCATAGCATAAAATAATGGGTATATCTTCAATTCTAATAATGAAACTGAATAGAATATCTCAAATATACAACAAATATATTGAACACTCTCCCCAAACAGAGCAAGGTATCAACAAATGAAAACTTATTAAAAGGAAACACCAGCAAGAAGGTTTCTTTCTACATACAATTCTGAAAACCTTGTTTAACATTAGAGAATTAATTAATATAATTTTAAAATGTATTATAATTTATTACATTAATAGGTTGATTAAGAGGAAAAACAAACATGATTATCTTGTTAGGGTTTGAAAAGCGCATTTCATAGAAATCAGCATCCCAAATGGAAAACTATAATTTAGAAAATTTACATTAGGATCATTTAGTGTTACTGTTAAGAGAAAAAGAAAAAGGATCCTAAATATGAGATATATATTGGAAGGACCAGATAAGTTCAATATAACTCATGCTATTTTCTTTAATCAACCTAGGAGACCCAAGTTAATAAAATGACTTAATGGATAGGAATTCACAAGTTGGCTGATAGTAAGACACAGACTCTGAGTGTGGACAGGACCCAACGGCAGGCTGAGCATGGAAAAGTCCCACTCACAGACCTAAAGAATCGGCCATGACTTGGAGCTGTAACATGAAGCAAAGGGGACCTGAGAACAGTAAAACCAGGGCAGAGAGAACCAAGGAAAGAACAGGAGCATGAAGAAGAGACCACACTCTTGCACACATTCGTGTGCAAATGCCTTTCATCACAGCCTATAACCTATAGAATCCACTTCAAGTCCCAGATGAGTTTATCTGAGAAAGTGAACACAAGAAAACGGTTGATACTTTGAGTTAAATAGAGCGATGAGAGTAGGTTAGCATTCGCATCTATTGGTCATATGCAGTTGTAGTGATTATATACATATACACATATATTTACATATATACACTATATCTACATCTACATAATGTCATTGCTCAGTTGGCACATTAAAGTTCAGTATGGAAGGACCTGGATTAAGATGCTGCTATGAAACCCGGGAGAATGGGCTTTAACTGTAGGAAGGGAAGAGACTCCCCCCAAGATCTCTTAGGAATCCACCAAGGTTACAACCTTCTTTTTTTTTTTTTTTTTTTAAAAAGTCACCATTTGGTTATACAATAATTACAGATTCTTCCATATCAGAAGTCATCACTAGTAAAAATCATACGCAAGTAACAAACTGGAAATGTATATTTATGTGTGATAGGCAAAGTATACAGCAATTAGAATATGTAAAGAATTTCTACGAGTCTTAATAAAAAAAAGCAAATAGTTACAGAATGATATCAACGCTTTACAGGAAAATAACTACAGATATCTAGTCAATGTAGGCAAAAATTGTCCATTAATGAAAAGAAATTCATCCTTAATCTGTGAGATCTCATTTAAAATTTTTTTTTTTTTAGAAATAGTGGTAATCGACATACTTTCAGGCGGGATGTACATTGTTTTGTGGAAGGGTAATTGGCCTATGCAGCCAGGTTTTAACAAAGGCTTTACCTTTGTCTTAGCAACTGCACGTTTGTATGCCCATTCCCTGGCAATAATCTTACAGGTTTGCCAAAATCCATAAGCAATGTTGACTGATGTGTAACTTAGCTTTAATTAATTCAGGCTTGTTGGGTTGAAGTCAGTGGGTGTGTTGCCCATATCTTGATATTTCAAGAGTAAAGGCCAGAGAAGAGACCAGGAGTTAGTTATACAATTACACATTAAAACGATGCCTTTCTTAAGAAGAAAACAGAAACTGTCTTCCTATCATGACAAACCCATGTTCGAACATGACTACACGTTTCATTTGCCTGAAAGTGATGAGATATCAGAGATCATGAATTGAATTTCATACATGTCCTGGTGCCCCGGTGGTCGTCAGTAGTGCTTGAATAAGTACAGACAACAAGCAGCTCTAGATGTGTCTGATGGTTGACCATTGGCCCTCTGTGCTCTAGGCTGGGGAACCTTGTTCTAGGGATCCAAAGTCCTATTCATGTGTGTGTGTGTGAATGTAGTGCCTGTGTCTGTGTGTGTGCATGTATGTGCTCAGGGGTGTGTGCACATGTATGTGAAGGTCAGAGGTCAAACTGGGTACTTTCCCTCAGACACCATTCCCCTTGTCCTTTTAGGGATGGAGTCTCTTCACAGGCCTCGAGCTCACCAAGTTGACTTAGCTTAGCTGTCCAGGGAGCCCCAGGATCTGTTGTCTCTACTTCAGTAGCGCTGGGATTACAAACACAGGGTACCCCATCAAGCTTTTATATGTGGGTTCTAGGTATTGAACTCTCATCTTTACATTTGTCTCCAAGCACTTTACTGACAGAGTTCTCTCTCTCTCCCTCTCTAGACCCAGATACTCAGTTCGCAGAATCTATGCATTTATTCTATAAAACTCATTTTGGGTATGTATTTCAATAAATAACCACATTTTTTATAATTGATTTTTTTTTACACAATCTGTGTTTTATTGACAAGTGAAATTTCTGGAGCCACTGTCGATGCTTTAATTCTTATGCTGCCTTCTATAAATTTAAGTTTGGGGTTTTTTCTCAGTAGCAGCTGGAACTGATTGGCAATATCAGTCTTAATCCAAAGTTCAGAAATGAGCATGAATTTTATATATCCTCCTTAAAGATGAACATGGGAGGAATATATAAATTATCTTTCTCCGAGAATTATTGCAGAGTGCATCACTTTTTATCATACAAATTGCTGTTCTATATCTTGATGTTCACTGACTTTTAAATGAGTGTCCAGGTCCATACAGACATGAATGAGACAGGAAGGCTGGTCTTACTCCTTACCATTTTTAGGTACACAAGAGCACAACCCAGTCATGTGCTGCACCACGCTGTTAGAGTCAGTAATGGTCCCTTAGGATTACAAGGAAATGGAAAACTCCCTGCCTCCCAGTGACATCATTAGCCCTTAGACGTCATCCAGCAACACTTTGCCCATGTGTTCATGATGAGTCTGTGTAAATAAATCTACAGTACTGTATGCCCTATAGAAGTACAGCACGCCCAGCTATGTACAGAAACAACACTGTACAGAAACAACACTGGGTATAGGCAACAATGCTACTGGGTTACACACTTACCATATTGTACTTTTAATCACTTCTTCAGAGTGGAGTCCGACTGGTTAAAAAATGTTTATTATAAATTGCCACCCCAGCTCTGGTAGTCTGGTGAGTTTCCCATTTATCAGGTGGCTCGACTAGTCTGTGAGTTAGTTTCAGTCTGCTTGGCCCAAACTAGAGTCCCCTGGGCAGAGGCAAACCTCAACTGAAGAACATCCTCCATTGGCCTGGCCCATGGGAAGGGTCTGTGAAGCCTCCTATTGAGCTGTGGCTAGGGTGGGAAGGCCCAGCCCAATGTAGGTGGGCATTATCAGAAAGCAAGTTGAGCAAGCCATGGTGAACAAGCCAGTAAGTAAGCAATGTTCCTCCCTGTTTCCTGCCATGGCTCCTGCTTGGATTCTGGCCCTCAGTGAGACTGAAACCAATAAGCCAAATAAACCCTTTGCCCCTCAAGTTGCTTTTGATCATGGCGTTCACCACAGCCCATGGGACAAACTAATCCAACCACACGGTGGTCCTCACTTATATTTGACTGTCCTGCTCACTTGCTTCCTCCATGCTCCTCTCTGAACTCTTTTGACACCAAACTTATCTTTGTGGTCCAGGGCCCTTCAGCAAAGACATGACCCTCGCACTCTCAGGCATCTAGACCTACTTTTCTAGTGTTCAAAGACAAGACACAACAAGGAACTGAATATTGTTCTGATAAAGGAATGATGAGCACAAATGCTTAGGATGGGTCTGTGTTGTGTTGGTTCTTAAACAGTGAAAGATCCCACGGGGCTCTGACAAAGTTAAAATTCCCTGCATATTTCTGCCATTTTGTCTCAGGCAAGCAGTTTCTAGAGGCCAGAGCAGAGCTGGTACCCATTAGAGCACAGGAAAGCAGGGTTGTGGCTCTGGGTGGGCTTCAGAACTGTTCAGCCAGCAGCTAGCCTACAATTACGGGACCACCCTGGGAAGGGCATGCCGGCAGTGTTGATCAATGTATAAAACAATCGGCACATAGGACAGAGGTGTGGTCATGTGGATGAGGCAGGTGAGGAAGGGTTTGGGGTAAAGGTTGTGTGGTGGTTTGAATGAGGATGGTTCCCTTAAGCTCATCTGTTTGAATGCTTGGGTCTTCTGTTAGTGGAAATGTTTGGGAAGGATTAGGAGGTGTGGCCTTGTTGGAGGAGGTGTGTCACTGGAGGTGGGCTTTGAGCTTTCCAAAGCCCACTCCAGGCCCAGCCCCTGCCTCTTTCTTTGCTTGTTGCCTGTGGATCAGGGTATAATCTCTTAGCTACTGCTCCAGTACAGTGGCCACCTATCTGCCACCATGCTTCCTGCCACGATGGTTATGGATCGACACTCTGAAATTCTAAGCAGGCTGTAACTTTAACTTTTTTCAATGCCTATCTTTTTTTTTTTTGCATTTTTATTCGATATATTCTTTATTTATATTTCAAGTGATTTTCCCTTTCCTGGATCCCCACTCACCGAAAGCCCCATAAGCCCTCCTCTGTATCCCTGTTCCCCAATCCACCCCTTCCTATTTTGCTGTCCTGGTATTCCCCTACACTGCTGCACTGATCCTTTCCAGTACCAGGGGTCACTCCTTCCTTCTTCTCGGACATCATTTGGTATGTGGATTGTGTCTTGGGTATTCCAAGCTTCTAGGCTAACATCCATTTATCAGTGCGTGCATACCATGAGTGTTCTTTTGAGACTGGATTGCCTCACTTGGGATGATGTTCTCCAGCTCCATCCATTTGTCTAAGAATTTCATGAATTCATTGTTTCTAATGACTGAATACTATTCCTTTGTGTATATATACCACATTTTCTGTATCCATTCCTCCGTTGAGGGACATCTGGGTTCTTTTCAGCTTCTGGCTATTATAATTAGGGCTGCTATGAACATAGTGGAGCATGTGTCCTTATTACATGCTGGGAAATCCTCTGGGTATATGTCCAGGAGTGGTATAGCAGGGTCCTCCAGGAGTATCATTCCCATTTTTTCTGAGGACCCTTGCCAGCACCTGTTTTCTCCTGAGTTTTTGATCTTAGCCATTCTGACTGGTGTGAGGTAAAATCTCAGGGTTGTTTTGATTTGCATTTCCCTGATGACTAAGGATGTTGAACATTTCTTTAGGTGCTTCTCTCAATGCCTATTTTTAATGATGGTTCTTAAACACTTTAACCTCCCTTGTAGCCCATACCCACCAGAGGTAGTGGAAAGGAAAGAATGTGGGGAAAGTGGACTTGTTTGGTTAGAAATGGTTCTTTTTAGAGCAACTCCCATCTCTGTTGTTGGGAAATTGGCAGTTGAGTTCACAGGTTAGCAGCGGCAGCTCGATCCACTTGCAAACACTTCATGGATACACCAATGGTCCAGTTTGGTAGAGTTGGGATAGCAAACAGGAATTGACAGCAGTGGCACTGACTAGCAGAGATAGTCAGGCCTCATCGTCAGCACAAGTCAGCAGGAAGGACCAGGAGGAATGCCACGCCTTCTCAGCTGTGCCTCTCTCAGCAAAGTGAAGATCAGCGAAGACACAAGACCAACAAGAGCTGCATCGCTAGCTCTATAAGCAAGCCCAGCTCAGACTCCCTCACTGTTCGTCTAGTCCTCCAAACATCATGTGTCCTCCATGGGTCTTGCCTCAGCGTGTGTCTTGCTTCAGGATGCATGTCTGTCTCAACTGACATCACTCTGACAATCAACCCGAGTCCTCAGAAGTGGCAAGAAACTGAAGCACACCACTGGAAGTTTTTTGTTGCATTTCTTTCTATGGAGTCCCAACAAATGCAGCTCAACTAGGCAATGTAAGGTGGATCAATACATGCACGTTGGTAGCAAAGAATCCTTCGTCATGTGTCCTTTCATGTGCTTGCTTTAAGAGAACATCCTTCACCTGTGTCCGCTTCAGTGAAACATTCTTTCATGAGTCCGCCTTAGCCTTTCTCCCGTGTCTTCAGGAAAACACTCCTTTCACATGTTTGCTCCACCAAAACACCATCCAACACAACTGACTTTCCAAAGAACCCTTAAGTTTCCACTTCAGCAGGCAACTAATTAAATGCTTTCTTTTCAAAGTTGCCCTGGTAATGGTCCCTCCTTACATCAATAGTAACCTTAAGGACAGATTGCAGCTTGTTGATCTTATGGCTCAAGGATGCCTGATATTTTCTGTCAAAGATAAAGCATCTAGAATGTTCTAAGAATGAGCCTATAAGTAGTATCTGGGAACTACCCAAGAGGGGCCTATTATTCATAGAGAGGCTTTAGTAGGGTCCTGCAGATGCAGAAACACCAAAGCTAGTGTGCACTCAGGAATGGAGATGAGTTAATAGATACAGAAACTCTTTAAACTTTGGTTCAGTCTTGATTAGATCATCAAAACAGAATGATAACCTAAGTGCCTCTTTGTTTAGTTAGAACCTCTCATGTAGGTTAGGGTGTGGTAAATGCACAGCCCAGCAGGACTTCTGAACTTTCAAGATGCTTTGCAGGAATAAGCAGGAACAGCTGAATGTGCACAGAGCCCCAAGCTTCCACGTGTCCTGTGCTTATCATGTCCTTGTGTCACTGTCTTGAAATTCAGAATAATTGTCAAGCAAGGAAAGCCAGTCTTCCATTTTACACAGGGTCTGCAAAATGCAAAGCTGATTCTAGCCGTATGTCATGTAGCTGTCCCCAGCCTTGCCACAAGTGGCCATAGACTTACTTACTGATGACATCTCTGCATGTGTCCCCTCTGTCGGCTTGTTATCTAGTACAGACAGCATTTCTCTATGGAACGGTTAACATTCTGGTGGAAAGCAGAGTTGGGATATAGTTATATCCAAGAGACTTAGAGTCATCCCTAAGCCATAAATACCTTAAAAATTGGATCTATGTTGCTCCCCAGTGCTCGCCACATAGCTGGTATTTAAAACATGTTTTCCAGTGAACACCATGTATGGATAGAAAATTACCAGTAAATGGTGGAAGAAAGGCTGGTTTTGTGTTTTTTTTGAAGTGACGTGGGCCTCAGAAAAACTCCCAGAAATTGGAGGCTTGTAAAATT
This sequence comes from Apodemus agrarius, assembly GCA_964023405.1. NCBI lineage: Eukaryota > Metazoa > Chordata > Mammalia > Rodentia > Muridae > Apodemus > Apodemus agrarius. Next base: position 19,784,833 of record OZ030023.1, on the reverse strand, counting down.
CTGTGCCTCCGGGGTTGAGACTTTCTGCATGTGAAGTTAAGTTCCAGAAGAGTCTAGATATCATGAGACTGAGGCAGGCACAGTGGGGGGTGATGCAAGAACAGAGGACCTATAGAGATGCACTGGTAGGTGGGCTGGAATTTCTCTCACACCATCACTCTGGGGCGGCCCAAGGGTTTCTGTTGGCCCTTTCCACACACCTACTCTCAAGGGCTGTTAAAGTGACTTTACAAGTTGTGTTATCAAATACACTTTATGGGTAGGAAACTGAGGCAGATGGTGAGTTAGCTCGGATTTGGACTCTGGAATCAGATCTCTGGCCTCCTGGGGAGGTTCATTCAACACCAAAGCAAGCAGCTGGCCCTCTCCATTTCTGACCCGGAGGCGGAGGCATCTCAGTGGGTCTTCTCCTCGGCTCTGCACTGCCTTCAAGAACGTGGCACCAGGCAGAGGAGTTAATGTCTCGGCAAAGACCAGCAGCAGGACCCCGCTCGCTGCTTTCCCGATGACAAGGTGCATCGTTTGGCTTCGAACACAACCACAGAACTTGTAGAGGGCTGGAGATCCCCGAGGGCGGCAGGTGCTCCGGATTAACATGACATCAACTTTTGTCAAGCAGAACATTTTGCTCGTGCTGCTGGTGGCAGAGCTCCCCAAAGTTTCAAAATATGCAAAACCGACTCACCAGCATCTTTACACCTGGTCGAACCTCTTAATGGTCTCTCTTCCCCGCTCTGCCCAGCAGCAGGCTGCTCCACACAGCTCCAGCGTCTTCTCTCTCCTCCCTCCCTCCCTTGCCTTTTCTTTTGGCAGTTCCTTCCTCCCAGGCTTTCCGTGCACGGAGCCATTTTTTTTTTTTCCCAGAGTTGTCATGCACCGCTCCGCCTAACTGCTATATCTGAGCACGGCTGAAGTAATGATGCAGCAATTAAGAGCGATTAGGGTTACCGATAATAAAGAGACTTCATAAACTTGATTAAGTGCATTCATTAATGAACATGTTACGGGTGCTCCTGGCGGGGGGTGGGGGTGGGAGTGGGGGTGGGAGGTGTTGTGGAATGAAAGGTAGGAAGATAGGAAAAAGAAACACATGCAGTAATGTCCCCAGTGTGACTCTGGAGATGACTGGGGGGGGGGCTCAGAGAGTTGGCAGGAAGATCAGAAGTCCCCGGGGGCTTGGACTTTGAGGAAATTGAAGTAAAATTGCTACCCAGAGCGCATCATTCATTCTCCACACAGTTAAACGGAATTGGGACAAAGGCTGCAATATGGAGGCGCCCCAACCATCACCTGAAATGCCTCAAGCTTGAGTCATTTTGATTGCTGCCTTCCTAGGGGCTGAAGCTGTTCTTAATTAATGCGAGCAAAGCTTTCTTTTCTTTCTTCAGCCCATGGGAATAAAGGCTGCCATTGCATTCCCGTGATGCCTCAGTCCCCTCTGGCTTGTGAGGTATAAAGCACCTTACAAATGGAAAAAGACCTCCCAGGTTTTGTTTTCAGCAAGACTTTGGAGTTCTAGGGAGACCAAGCACAGGGTCCTCAACCCCTGTGCCACACCCAGGACCTGGGATACTCTGAGAGCTTATTTCCTTCAAAGGCTTAGAAGTACTTCAACCCTGACCTCCGCTGAGCTAGGACAATCTAGTGGAGAGAGAGAGAGAGAGAGAGAGAGAGAGAGAGAGAGAGAGAGAGCTTTCCAGCTCTCTCTGTGGTCTCACAGCACATGGGGATTCCAGGTAGTGCCCACAATCCAAGATTTAAAATGTGCAAGGGGAGATTTAAAACATCTGAGGAGTTTGGGGTGCAGCCCAATAGTGCATCACGCAATATTATGTGAGGTGCTGGGTTTGATCCTCAGTTACAATCTTTACGGGAGAAGTGGGGTGTTCAAGGGACCTCGACACATTCCTAAGCACGAACTTAGCTGGGTGGCACCCTGCATGTAACACACTCTACTGGGGTACCAGGCTTGCAGGGGACCTCCCGGCCAAGAAAGCCATTAACTTGCCTCTGGTTACTGGCAATTCCAAGCAGTTATCCTCAGTGTCTTTTAAGTCAGCCATTTAACAGAAAAAAGTGATTGATAATGTCTCCTTCTTTTGGTTTCAGTTGATCTGAATTAGCATGCATAGCATCCTTGTGCTTCTTCAAGACCTCTCCAGCCTCACCTTGGAGAAACTTGGTTGCCACAGCCCTCTATGAAAGACTGCATGGTCCAGCTGTTCCCTAGGTGGGATTTTGCAAGCGAAAGGCTGGGATGAGATATCAGAACTCCTTTAAATTTTCCCACAGCTATTATGTAACACGGAGTCCCTTGGACTTGTGAACATTGTTCATTTGGGCTCCTAACCAATTAGTTGTTGGATTGGTAAAGAAGTCTGTAACTTGTCAACGGTGTGTAAAATGAAAGCCTTTAATGCCATTGTTGTACCATGGAGGTTAGACTGGACTTGGAGGGGCTCAGAACTGAGAGAAGCCCAGCCTCAGATTGGGGATTTCACAAGAGGGAGCCCTGGACCTTCAGGCTGGATGCTGCTTACATGCTATCCTGCTGTATCTCTTCAGCAGCTTCTCAGTTATGTCTTGCAACTCCCTGCCTCCCAGAGATGTTAATTACAATGGAGGGAAACTCAAACCATTGGAAAGCTCCTCCTTATACTGGGAGGATATAGACAGGGCCTGAAAGTCATGCTGTAGGGTTGTCTTGTAGGGACTACCAAGGACCACCATGGTACAGGAACAACTGGACTCCCTGTGGTAGATGTCAGAGAGGACTCTGGGTGACACTGAACTTCCCTGGTTCACTGGGGAAGGGTGTGAGATTCTATGGCCCTGATTGGTTTGCTCACCCTGTGCCAATTCGCTGCAGCAAGATGTCTTGAGGGAAAACTGGCCTTTGTTTTAGGGGTTGTCTTAGGGTTTAACTGCTGTGAACAGACACCATGACCAAGGCAACTCCTGTAAAGGACAAATAATTTGGGCTGGTTTATAGGTTCAGAGGTTCAGTCCATTATCATCAAGGTGGGAGCATGGCAGCATCCAGGCAGGCCTGATGCAGACAGAGCTGAGAGTTCTACATCTTCATCTGAAGGTTGCTAGTGGAAGACTGGCTCCCAGGCAGCTAGGATGAGAGTCTTAAAGCCCACCCCCACAGTGACACACCCACTCCAACAGGGCCACACCTCATAGTGCCACTTCCTGGGCCGAGTGTATACAAACCAGCACAGGGGTGTTATGAATGAGTTAGTGCCCTGGCTAAATTTGATTGTCAACTTGACACACCATACATAGAATTATCTAAAAGGAAAGCCTCAAGTGAAGAACTGTCTAGTTCAGAATGGCCCATGGGTAATGTCTTGATTATTAATTGATGCTGGAGGACCCAGACCACTTTGGGCAACACCATCCCTAGGCAGGTAGTTTGATACTGTAGAAGAAAATTATCTAAGAAGCATGATCAAGTAAGCCAAAAATAAATAAATAAAATAAAATAATTAAAATGTAGCGTTCCTCCATCCATTGTCTGTCTTTGAATTTCCCATTTAGGTTTAGGCTCCTACTCTGACTATCTCAGGGACAGACTGTGACTTGGAAGTGAAGCCAAACAGATGCTTTAATCCTCCAAGTTGCTTATGTCAGTGTGTTTTATCACAGCCACAGATATCAATCTAGAATGGTGAAGGAGATGAGACTTACCCTCATGAAGGACACTAAAATTTAGGAACAATGAATGAGCTGGTAAATGCAGCATACTGCATTTAAAGATAGAGAGGGAGACATTAGAATAACATCCTTAAATCATTTATACACTTTAACCAAGAAGTACCATTTCTGAAAATGTCACCCTGGGACAGAAATTATGAACAAGATGTTAATTGCAGCATTATTTATAATTGCTGAAAAAATGAGAGATAGCTTGAGTCCAGTGGTGGGGGATTTCTACGCAATTTTTGGCTAAATTGATCCAGTGGAATATTACATAATCATTGAGAATCATGTTTTCAAGTGATGTTTTAAAGACATTTAAAAATACTCATGTTCAGACCCGAAATGAAAGCAAACAAGTAAAGTACAAAGCTGTATATCAGGTTTTAATATCTATCATTTATCTTTAATGCTGACCATTGTTATTGTGGTACCATCTCAGCAGTAGAGCACACTGGTAAGTCCGAGCAAGCAGTTTATCCTGGAGAAGACCTTCCTACTGCGTATGGTCCTTTGGAGGGCTGCCCTCAAAGCCTACCTGGAGGAGGCTGGGCATGGAAGAGATATATGAGGGCAGGGACCCCTCAGAGAGACTCCATGAGGTGATGGTGGAGAAGCCAGGTAGGGTCAGAGCAACAGGCTCTCACTAGCACTTTCACATGCGGCACTGGCAACATTTCGGAAGACATTAATGCTGGGTATGGTGGTGCACACCTTTAATCCCAGCCTTCCAGAGGCAAAGGCAGGTGGATGTCTATGAGACTGAGGCCAGCACAGTCTGCACAGTCCAGGCCAACAAGGACTGCATAGTGAGGCATTACCTTAAAGAAAGAAAGAGAGAGGGGGGGAATAGAAAAAGTAAGGGAGGGGAGGGAGGGAGAGAGGGTAGATTTTTATTCACAGTTTAGAGTTCTTTTTGTCCACTTGATTCCATTTATTTCTTCTGGGCTGTGGCGAGGTAGAGCATCCTGGTGGGAACATGTGAAACAGATCAGGCACCTGGGAAGCAGAGAAGGGCTGGGGAAAGGGGGAGGTGGAGGGAAGGAACTAGGGAGACAATAAGGGTCCTCGGCATCACACCCTGAAAGACCCAGTCTCTTAACTTGTTCCTAGACCCTAAGTTTCATCACCTACCCATTGCCCATCGAGTTAAGAACCCATGAAATAGGTCAATGCATTGGTGTGGCCAGAGCCATCATGATCACCCCAAACCCTCGCCTTTAAACACTATTTCATTAAAGATGGAGCCTTCAACACAACCATTAGGGGATATTCCAGGTCCAAACAAGTACAAGCCTTCAGGATTGTTGAGAGCATTCATTCCCTAGGGACTCATAACCCACAGCTACCCCTTCCTTAAAAGGCCCCAGACAACAAACCAAAATGTGACTCCAGTAACCACACCCTGGGGAACCAATTAGTTCACTAGGCTTACCCACAAAGCATGGGTGGAGAGGCTACTCACAGAAATGTAGGGACCTCCCGAATCACTGCATTAACAAAATCTTCATACAGCATGGATGGCAACTTCCTGAAATAGCTTCATAGATGGAGTCCCCCTCAGTGAACCTTCCCCAGCCTACATACCCCAGCAGCTCCCACATTCTGAAAGTTCGTGCGCATTGAGGGCAGACACTCACTCACAAATGGCTAGGAAAATGACCGGAATCTCAGGTGAGGGTCTAGCTACTTTCCCCGCCCCCTTTCTCTGAGGGAACACCACCAAATAGTAGACCAGGTTGGGTTAGCTTGAAAATGTGGCTGTTTCACTCAGAGGCCCCTGATCTACTACAAGGCTGCCATGAGAGGTGGAGAAACACCATGTGCCTCTGTCTCCAACCTCTGGCACTCATGTTCTATGGCGCAACCTCTTCTAACTTGTGATGACTTTAAGCAATACTCCAAGGATATGTAACATGTTGGCTAATGTTGCCTATGTCAGCATGCCTTGTCAAAATGACAAGTGTCTCCAGGCCAGTTTGATCCTACATTCACAAGATGCAGGTTGGTCCTCACTTGTCCCAGAACCAGCCCTGAGACATGAACTTCTGAACATCTATGACATGATTTTCTCCACTGCTCCTCACACACAGCCTTTATTACTGCCTGTTTTCATGCAGGAAGATCTGAGACGTCTCTGTTAGGCCAATCTTACAACTCAGGAGGGCTGGAACTCTGCTTTAACCATCTCTATCCTTCCAGATTGGCCTCTCAAGTTATGAAAGCTCAAAACCAGAAGGCAGATGTAAGCTTGACACTATGCAACTCTGCATTTTATAGGTTGCAAGACAGTATCAGAGGCATCCATTGACTTGTCCAAAGTAACTAGTGATGGATGAAAAGAAATTCATTCATTCAACAACTATTTAGTGAGCCTCCATGTTTTCTGTCTCCAAGAGCAGGTGTTCATTTGCTAATTGAATGAATGATCTATTGACTCTCTGAAGTAGAAACCATTTTAACTGTAATGAATGTTTTTAAGTACCAGTTACCGCCAGGTAGTCAAAGTCCAGTCACCATGTCTTCCTTCTTCATATGTATTCTGACACACAGGGTTAATACGCTATTCAATAGAGGGCAAGGTAAACACGGAAGAGACTCAGCATCTTGAGTATGGCCACACAGAAAGAAAGCAGCAGGACTAGAGTTCCGATCCAAGGTCAGTTGCTGTTTATTCTGGGCTCTTGCCCCTCCCTATACAGCAGACTGCCCTGTGCTGAGATGGAGGTGGAGTCTCTCGTGAGAATACTGCTTTCAAGGTCAACTGCTCTCTATTCTTCATCCATTCTTTAAGGCTCCTGCCAAAATTATTTTTAATGTACTATGCTGTTATGAGCTGTCTCATCTTCTTCCTTCTCTGGGAGACCTGATATTTTGTTTGGAGTAGAAAGCAGGTGAGGCTTGTTTTTCTACAGTGGCTTTGCACCTTCACCAATTAGATCTGCAGTATCAAAAAACAACAGCAGCCAGCCTGCAGAGGGAGGAAGACAGAGAGAAAATTCTATCATGTCAGAATAATGAGATCTGTGATTTCAGCACTTACTGGGTCAAAGACACACACAATGTGTTATCTGTAATGCTTTCCTCCTGACATTTGGGGAAATTGCATTTATGCAGAGGACACGGGGCACTGGAACGTGGTACTCCACTGATGTCACTCACGGTTGATAGACTGCAGACTCTCCTGCTTGAGCTTGGGGCCTGGATATTCCTGAGGGAGGTTGAACATGGCCCGGCTGGGATTGGGTGGGAGCCCTGAGGCCCTGCTGTACCCACTGTTTGTCCTCCTATAATAGCAAACAAGAATCCATGCAGGGAGCCTCTTGGTTAGTTTGGTAATGAAGGACAGTCATGTGTCACTTCATGTTTAGGACGTGTTCCTAGACACATAATTTAGGTGAGCTGAGGATTTTGCATGTGAACATCAGTATGTCCTGACTCAAATGAAGATGGCTATGATGTGGTAGATGATATCATACAGGACCCCATTATGTACAGCACTCATGTTGCCTGAAGTGTTGTTAGGAAGCACTTGTATATTACCTTTAGGGTAATGTACAAGTGTTGTACTTGTACTTTACTTTGGGGTAAATTCTAGGTCAAAGAAGAAGTTTTCTTCCTAGTCAACAGCTTCCTGATACCTCCACTTTCTAAGATTTCCAGCACCAGATGATTGGGCTAGCCCTTGGCTTCTTTTGGAATAAACGTAGATTTTGGCTGCAGGATTCAATTGCTCTTTCTGAGACTCAAACACAGAAGCCCATGAACACCAAAGGAAGAAGCCTACCTCCGAGATCAAGGCACTAAGTTTATCTCTCTGTTCCTTCTTCCTCCCTCCAGGCTCAGGGCTGTCCCTGTCTGTAGTGGTAGTGATAAAGTGATGGATTACCCTGCCTGAGATGTCTTGTGTAGTTTTACATTTAATCCTGCCATACAATTAATCAACCAATAAGACAGCAAGGGAAGCATGCAGGCACATGTGCTCACATGTACATAATCACACACACACACACACACACACACACACACACACACACACACCACTTCCCTGGGCATAACAGTTCAGTAGATTTCCTTCTGCTCTCAACTTGGGAATGCTTATTTTATTTTATTTTATTTTATTTTATTTTATTTTATTTTATTTTATTTTATTTTTTATTTTCTACATTCTTTGTTTACTCACACAGTTCTATTTGAACCCTAGCAGTTGTTTAAACAGCAGCTCAGTGCATCCCGCATCTACCACAGTCTGGTATTTTCCATGGAAATTAAATGGAGTGGTTGCAAGAATGACTCGCTCTCAGACATTTTTAGTGCAGAACCACTTTCCATGAAATATACAAACCCAGTGGCAAAAATCAGAAGGGAAGAATAAACGAACTCCTTAGCTATCCTGACTCTACTGTTTGGTCAGGTTGGTGTGGACACTGATAGAGTAGCCCTTTAGGCACAGGATATGCAATGTTCATCTAGAAGGGTAACCCCACCAACCCCAAGGAAAAACTGACCATTCATGTAAGCTAATGTGAGTTCCATCATGGTACTCAAAACCAAAGTACAGTTCATCAAACTCAGGCAGCTATTAATAACAAAGAAGAGAGGATGTGAATTGGGAAGGTAATAGGACGAAGGGCACTGGGGAGAGTTAGAGGGACAAAATGAAAGATAGATAAGATCAAAATATGTTGTATAAATATATGAAAAATTAAAGCATAAATTAAAATATTGAAAAGAATAAAACTTGGAGAAAAATCCAAGTGCATTCAGAATTCTGTAATGTGGGGTAGTAAACCCAAAATCATCAGGAAGACTCCTCAAATCTCTGACTGTGGCTTGGTCCTAGCCTAAAGAATCCAAGATCTATGACTTGGGAAAATTAAGGTCTAGACTCATGTTTAGGACCTGATATGGGGGTGGGTGGGAGCAGGATATTATACTGTTGATGAACTGATGGTAGACATTCAAGTTTGTAACTCCTCAGAAGCCTTATGAGGTCCATGGAGTTTTGAAATTGCTATAATAGAAGCTGTAGCTTTTGTACAACGGCACCCTCGACTCATGGAACATGTCATCTGCTTGCTTGGGACAGATTATTCACCTCAGAGCTGCAGCATATATCTCGGTGTACAATGTATAACTAGGTATATGGTTTAGAGAACACAGTCTGTCCTCATTCTTAAGAGAAGGATTAGAATCTGTGGTCACCATTTGGAGATGTTTCCAGAGGGTATATGACTTCTTGTTCTGTTCTTCTCGTCTTCCCAATAGCAAGTTAGTTTTCAAAACTTGCCTAAACAAGCACACTCTCCATACTGCTGTGCAATCTAAACTTTCTGCATGGCTCAGTATAGTCAGTAGAATATGACAAAACTGTGACCCTGACTTAGACCTAGTGGCTTTTATCTCCATGTGCTTTTATGAGTTCTCAGACATCAGGTTGGAAGTTTGGCTACCTTATAGAAGACTTCACATGGAAAGACCATATGGAGAAGTCATGTGGACACATGATCTGCCTGTTGGAAAGGTCCAAGGTTCTAACTTACTCAGCTCAGTCCAGCCCTCCTGTCTTCTACCTCCTGGCACCAAATCTGTGTATGAGTTTGAAAGTACCTTGCAACCCATTCCAATCACCAAGATGACTACAGGCCCAGTGTGGTCCCAACAGTCACACTGGAAAGAATAACCACAGTTCTGAACCCTACCATACTACCAATTCATAAAACAATAAGTAAGGCATTACATGTGGTGATTTGTTATATACCAATAGGACCAAAGGTAGATCTCCAAAATCCAATTGATCTAAATGGACGATTTCTGAAATCTACAATGTGCTTGTGGGGCCAAGACAGGAAACTCTCCTCTTGAACCCAGCTAATGAACCCATCTTCCCATTTTTCCACCTTCTTAACCATAGGCAGAGTTTCCATGATACAGAAACCTATGTCCTTCAGTAAGCACTGACCGACAAGAGCCACATACAGGGCTGGGAACGATGGCATGATGCAATGGATATAAAGAATGCTGCGTAGGGGCAGCAGTGGTGGCAGGTCATGTTTCTATCTCTAGATTATGTTCCATCTCATCTGGAGCTTGCCCATGGAATAATGAAGATGCCATTTCTGCACAGCCAGGAGATCAGCAGAAAGATAGGTATTGAGAGCTCGGCCCTTCCCAGCCTGAAACCAGCTCCCAGGGGGTTCCTCGATGATGATGATGAAACTGACTCATGGTGATGTAAAGTGGGCCTTCTGTCCAGCAGCCGATCTTTCTGGGCAATTATTTGGAAGTAATGAAAGTGAATGCATGACATTTAAAAAGAAACCCCTCTGTCAGCAGGAACACTGCCACAGTCTCCGGCACCTCTGAGAATACACTTAGCTTGAAATAATGTTCATTTTAGCCAAGTTGTAAATTACAAGCGTGTCAGGGTCCAGGGGGATTTATTACCATTTGGAAAGAGGTTACTGGGTTTGTGCGCGGCTGCTCATACGGTGCCCATTACAAAATGGCTGTGCTGTGAAGATCGCAGCAAGGGGAGAAAGTACGTGTCTTGTTTCTTTTCTGATCCCTTTCATTTTTCTTTTACGGCTCCTCTCTGGGGACTTTTTGTTGCTCGTGTCCCACAGAAACACCAGTAATAAAGGGCACAATGTTGCAATCTGCTTTTCTAATTGCTGCTTGGATTTGATCTGACACAATGAGTGACTAATGACAGGCAGTCTGTTGATGAGTGGTTTGGCTGGATGTCAGCCTCCTTGGGTCAAGGAAGGGCAAGAAAGCTGGTTGCAGTCGTCTGTCTGCACTCGGCAGGGAGCCCTGGAATGGAGTGAGACTTGGATCCTAGAACAGGCCTGGCTTTGGATCCTAGAACAAGTCTGACTTTTCACCGCCCTGCCCTTCCCAGGGCTAAACTGAAGGATTGATTTGGGAAACAGACATTTGGGAGGAGAACAAGGAGGCAAGGGCACCATATATTAGTGAGCCTCACAGTTCTACAATGAAATACCTGGCATGTAGCTTATAATGAGAGGGATTTGTTTAGTATCTAGTGTTGAGGTTCACATTCAAGACAATGGCGTGATGGGTGTGGACTCTGAGGAGTCCATGTTTGAGTTGGCAGAAGGATTGGTCATAGCATGAATGTCATGAGCGGAGGAAAGTAGGGGAAGAAAGAAAACTGGGTCCCCATGGGTCCTTTGGGGCAAGTCCCCAATGATTTGGATTTCTCTTTAGACACCACCTCTTCAGTGTCCATAGCCCCTCTCTGTGCTTCTGCTCTGAGAATGAAACCTTTATACCCACATCCAAGCCACAGCAGGAACTGAAAGCTTATTGGCACCTACCTTTCACCCACTCCACTGTCCTTTCTTGTATGTAGGGAGCAATAGTCCTAAGCAAGAGTAAAGCCCCAGGGACTTTAGTTTTAAACAACCCTTTTCCTCAGCCAGGATGGGGGTGGGTGTAAAGCATAAAGGAAAGCCCTCTCCTCTCGGCACACAAACCAGAACTTGAGTCCTGGTTCCGCTATGGCTCTCTGTGAGGCCTTCAGTTCCCTGATTATGGTAGAAATCCACAAAGCCTTTCCTTCCTCTCCAGCCCCAAGCATGGCTTGTTGAAGGGTCCTTTGGGAAACAATCGAGCATTAGATGAAGGAGCAGTGCTTGGCACACCATGATGGGTAGGGTAGGTAGCCTGTAGCACTGCAAACACTGGAAATGGGGCAGGCACCACCATTCATTAGTTTGGTTGCATAATAGAGTGGTTTTCTATTGCTGCCTAACAAGTTACCACAGCTTGAAATCATGTCCGTTTATAATCTCAGTTCCTGGGACAGGAGTCCAGGCCTGAGTTAATCTGTGTCCTCCAGCAGGTTCTCCATAGGCTGAATCAAGGTGTTTGTAGAGCTGTAATTTTAGCACAGGCTCTGGATCCTCTTTCAAGCTTATTGAGATGTTGGTGGAACCTGTGTGTGTGTGTGTGTGTGTATGTGTGTGTATGTGTGTGTGTGTAGGTATTCATGGGTATTCATGTGGACTTACTTCTCTCCTTCCTGCTTCATGCAAATTCTGGGATAGAACTCAGGTCCTTCTTCCTGCGCTGCAAGCCCCTTGCATCCTGAGCCATATCATTTGCCCTGAAATCAGTATCCCATAAACATACTGGTTGAACATGACTGACTACTACATGTAAAACAAGCAAAATAAGGTGAACAGAAGCCTTAAGGTCTGGGGAGAGCAATCAACTGGATCGGAGTTGCCCCTGAGTCTTGACTCCTTGTTGGGGCTGTGTTCTCAGTCCCACTGTGGTCCCACTCTGTACTCTGTGTTTCTAGCTCTCTCCTGATTAGGTGTGACCTTCATCAGCAGGTTTCCCAGACACACAGGCTACAGCATCAGGTACAAGGAGATGTCATCCTGTAAGCCCTGTGGCTCCTGGACTCCCTGCCTGTTTCTCTGTCATTGAGAATCTCCCAAATCTTACAGCCGTGCCCCCCAGGCCCACATCCTGAGCTCCCGTGCAGGCCTAAATTGAGTTGTCGATGTGAATTATTTAGAGGCTCCGGTGGAATACAGTTGTATCAGTAACACAGACTATCACTTTGTGGCCTTGGGGCAGTCTCTGTTGCACACTTTGTCACTATTTCCTCTCATGAATAATGGAGGAGCCAAATTACTCCGCATGTGGAGGATTCATACCCTGCAAAAACAAGGTTGCTCTGAAATTAATTTTCTGTACTAAAAGAGTGACAGAAAATCAATTAATCACAGATTATTCCATACAAAGACCATAAAGGAGGCAGGGAAGGTGGCTCAGAGCATAGTCAGCTAATGCCCAGGGCAGCTGCAAGCTCCATCGGGCCTCCTCAAAGAAGTTTGTATGGCCTCAGGGACCCTGGGGTGCAGCCTCTAGACCTGCAGCTGGGCAGAAGACTTTCTTCCGGTGACCTTATTGTCACCGTCAGACTCCCTGACCCTTCCCCTTCCTTCCTCCCTCAAGCCACCCCTTTCAAGCCACCTTTAATGATACCTCAAGGACAGATCTTTCTTCTCCAAAGTAACCCACAGATATTTGTTTTGAGAACCCACCCGGCTCCATTGAGACAATGATACCCCAAGATGAGTTCTTGCTGCTTTATCCCCTGCTTGACGAGCCTCTTTCCCAACTTGCTTACTTCACTAGAACCACTAAGATTCTATACTAGAATCTTAGGTACAGAGACCTCCCATGCCCCCTCTCTCTGAAGCTGGCACACCCTGGATACCTAGAGGCACTCTCTACTGCAGGGACTCATCAATCAAGCGGAGCCCTGGACAGATGAGTTTTCTTCACAGTGTCACAAGTGATTTGTCGTTGGATGGGTGAAGAAGATAATTTTCAGGCCTTTGGGCCTTCATGGGTGAGGTTTCTGGGGTCTCTGAGATGACTTTACCATGTTGATAGTTGGATAGCTTCTCTGTCCTTGTGTAGTATGCATGCCTTTACTGAGGACACTTAGGCACATGGAGGGTGGGAGGCTGGGGACATACTTCTATACAGAATGAAGGTGATGAAGTAAACAAAAGCATGGTAAAGCAAAGTCTCTCCAGAGGAGAACAGGGTTAGCAGAGGTGGGGGGGGGGTGGAGACATGCCTCACACTATGATTTCAACAAATACTGGGCAGATGAACTGGCCTCCAACAGCTCTGTGGTGGCCCCTGCTGAAGCAGACAGCTCTTCTGGATGGACAGGGAAGCCGGAAGGTCATGATGACCTCAAGACTGCTCTTTTTCCTGGACGGGTTAAGTTGTAGTGACAGTAGCCACGTGACTCTATCATCATCGTGGGAGAGTAAGCAGGTGTGTGTGGGTGGACCGCAGAAATGGCACCCACAACCAAGGTGGCTTTCAGAAGCTGGGGGCAATTTTAAACCTCCAGGAAAAAAAAAATCGCTTCATCCCCACTCCCTCCCCTGAACTTTTTCCCCATTAGACTTGACATTATTCCGAATCTGGCTGAAGGCTGGGAAGACTCGGAGGAAGACTTGCTGGCTCGTGCTGTTTTGCTGCGGTTACGTGACAGTCCCTCTCCACTACAAAGGAACAAGCGTCCTGCTTATCAGCTGCCTGCCCTCTGTCCTGCTTCTGACGTGTTGGCATGTGTGGCATGCATATCGAGATTCAGATGGATGACCCCAGGAGCAGCAGGGAAGCTGATTGGGAACCATAGTGCACATCCCGACCAGGATACTGTGTGCTGGTCAGTAGTTGTAGAGGAAGATAGGAAAATGGATGTGTCCCTGAAGTCCTGCGAAGGTGACTGTCACCCTCCCCATGTGGTACAACAGCCACAGGGCCCCAACATGGAGGAGGGAGGTGGGGATATACAACTGGGGTAGCTCTTAGCCTGTGACAGGAACACCTACTTTGACCATAGACTGTTCTGAAATCCATTCACCCTACCAACGCCGTTTTAATTGTATCATGGAAATCCTATTTAAAGAAACTGGATTGAGTGTGGGGCAGAGATCTCTGGAAGATTTCAGCTCCTCCCTACGCTTGCTTGACTAGGTACATGTTTTTATGTAAGTGTATTTTCACCTTGAAACTTGCCGTGTTCAGAATGTGGCCTTACCTCTGAACTGCACTAAGAAAGTTATATCTACTGACATAAGGGTACTTGAAACAAAGCTCCACCTCTCCAAGTGAGGGCCACTGTCCCTGCTTGTCCTGGGCTGGTGTGGGCTGCACAGCCAGGCAGGGTCTGAGTGCGTTGTGTGGGGCTAGGCACCCGACTGCTTCCTTACCAGGGCGGGAAGGCAGGAGGCTTCAGTGGTAGCTTTCAGTGGATAAGAAGTGCATCACTGTTCGTGTTTTACTTTGGAAGAACCCAGCCACCGTTGTCCTTCCCACTGAACGGGGTGTGTAGAGGGTCTGAGCCAGCAGGGGTCATTCAGAACCTTACTGTAGCAAAGTAGAGTGGGCAGTGGGCAGGCAGGAGGCTAACTTAGTTCAAGGCCGCCTGTGCTTGCAGGGCCTGTGTCTCTCTTCCTGGAAGAGGTGTTCTATGGGCAGCCAGGGATTGGCCTTCCAGCCTGCTCCGTGGGACATCGAGGTTCTTACTGCTGTAGTCCTGTGGGGAGCTCCCTGGGGGTCTATGTCTATTGAATCAAACTAGCACTCAGGCTTTCCTGTCTGCATAGTGGTCTGTCTCTAACCACACAATCGACAAGTGTCCAGCAGAGCCTGTGCTGCTTTCCTTGGGTCTTTGCCATGGACTGATAAACCCACTCTGGTCATCAGCTCCTAAGAAGGGGCTGAAGTCTCCCCCCCCCCACTCATGCTGCCTCAGAGCTCCCTTGCCATGTGCCCAGGGGCTGTTTCAAGCATCCCTCCCCCTAGGGTCTCAGTGATGAAAGAGTTAACAAAGGAAAGGCTAGCCTAGAATAGGCTTCTGTGGGAACTGCAAAGAAACCCAGTCTTGGGGGAGCAGTAGGTCCCTCCCTCCCCCAGCGCCTGTATCCCCCACACCATCCCCCCCATCATACTTCCTCACACCATCTCTAGGGAGGATGAGACCCTCACTCCTCTCCTACAGACGAGAAAAAAATGGAAGTTTGATGTGTCTAGGTGACAAAGCTGAGTCCTGGCCCTTGATCCCAGGTCACTGGGTGCTGCAGTGGGCTAGACTCAGCCAGCCTGTGTGCAAATTAATTTTTATTGCGGTCATACATATAGAGACCACTAGGGTTCTAGAATGGGGTGCTAACACATTCCATCACCACCACCCCATGTTTCTTTCTAGTAGCAGGAAGGGAAACTAGGCCTCATATATTCTATGCAAGTGTTCTGCCACTAGGCCAAGCACCCAGTCTTGCAATTAGCTCTTAATATAAAGAAAATATTACCCATCCCAACAATACGCAGTTGAGTAAGGCTCAGAGGAGCCACACGGCTTGCCTGAGACCAGACCTTAACTGCAGACTGGGTAGGATTTGCCAAAGGCCGGCCTGGGTCCACAGCAAGCACACCCTCCCCAAACTCCCTGCATTGTTCTTCTAGAGCTTTTGCAAAGGTGCAGAGTGGTGCGCCCAAGCCCCCTTTCTCTGTCTGTCAAGTACTTTTCTGCAACATGCAGAGACTGATGACAAAGGGAAGGAGAGATCAGGTCCTGTCACCAGCCCTGTCTGGTGAGAATTCGCTCTGGCAAGCGAGATTGACACTGGCGTGCAATTTGCATTTAAATCCTCCAGGCTTTCAGCGCCTGCCCCATCTAGATTGTATTGTTAAAGATCATTTTATAATATATTTAAGCAGGAAATGCACAGTCTTGAAGTCAGTCTAGATGGCAGCACAGATCAGCATGGCGGAAGGACCAACATACTTAGCATCTCAAGATGTAGGCTTGAGCTTGGATTTTAGTTGGATGGACGTGGCCAAATGAGTTTCTTTCTGACCCCAATATGGTTGTGCACCCAACGGTATAATTACATCTCCCTGTCAAATGAGATGATGCACATGGAGACTGGTGTTTTGTGACGTGTTCTATCATAGGATGGGCAATGGGCACACACCTTGCTTGATTGGCCTTCTTGGTTTCCCACTTTAAAAAATAGAGAGAAAACTATATATCTGTCTCTATACTCTTCAATTTTTCCCCCCAGACATTGCCTGTGCTTATCCAGACACTTAACTTCTCTGAAAGGAAATCTCTTTGCAAATGTGAAAATATACTGTAGCCAAAAATGGCTTCCCAGTAACTGTATGAGGTGGAGAATTTGCGTGTGGGATATTGGGATTGGACTTAAAAGGCTGGGTATGCTTGGCAACACTCGGTCACTGAAAAACATTTTGAAGCAGGGCCTCCCTAAGTTGCCCATCTGCCTTTAAAGTTGCTGTGTAGTCCTGACCGGCCTTGAACTTGTAAACTTCCTATCTCAGATGACAGGCACATGCCACAGAACCTGCTTTGGGATAACATAATTAAAAAAAAAAACAAAAACCCATGTGCTTCTGTCATAGTTAGGGTTTTACTGCTGTTAACATAGACCATGACCAAGGCAACTCTCATAAAGACAACATTTAATTGGGGCTGGCTTACAGGTTCAGAGATTCAGTCCATGATCATCAAGGTGGGAACATGGCAGCCTCCAGGCAGGCATGGTGCAGGAGGAGCTGAGTTCAACATGTTGTTCTGAAGGCAAACAGAAGACTGGCTTCTAGGCAGCTAGGATGAGGGTCTTAAAACCCACACCCACAGTGACACACCTGCTCCAACAAGGTCACATCTCCTAATACTGCCACTCCCTGGGCCAAGCACATTCAAACCACCACAGCTACCATGAAACTATATGGAACTCAAGGCCAGTGAGGTCTTGAAGGGTCTCCCTAGGGTTGAGCGGTGCATGCCCACCACTCTGAAACCATTGCTGGCTTAGACGACCTTGAGTTTGCCTCCCGCCATCCCAGAAAGCACAGCCCATGTGTCTGTAGGGAGAAAGGGCTGCGTCCGATGCTGTCTTGCATCCATCCACCCCACGCTGTTCTCCTTGTGGCACATACCTCGGATCCCTAAGATCCTGCTATCGATTTCTTCCTCGCTCTTTCTGAGGGTCACTGTGAGCTTTTGCCTGTCTTTCCAGATGGGCTGGCTAATGGCTGATCTTTCCCTGGGATGGGGGAACACGGGGTGTGTTGATAAAAGAATCTAAAAGGATACTGCACTGTGAACCGTGGCTTGCAGTCTTTAATCTGTGTCGGAAATCTTGTAGGGTCTAAAAGATGCTGCCGGATCTCTGTTGGAGCTGTGCATGCTGAAGGAGCGGAATTGCTGGGATGATGATACGGAGGAGAGAGAGAATCAGAATAGAAACAAGGACATTTTAAGGAAGCAGGAATGAGGATAGGGAAGATCTCTGTTAACAAGTGTGCAGAAGCCCGGGATTCTCCCATGTGAGGCAAAGGTGTGTGGAAAACTCTTCTCCAAAAAGAATCACCACTGTGTCTTGTAAATGCCCAAAATTCATTTTTAAATTAAAATTGAAATCACCTCCCATGCTGGATAATAGAACTCTTTCTTTTTCTATACTATATGAATGCAAATAAAGCTGCAGTCTGCTTTAGAGTGGCAGGCACTGTGCTCCGGGGGCTTAAATAAACCATTTCCAGATAACTGCCTCTCAGGATTGCATTTGCTCACTCATCCATTAATTAAAACTATTTATTGATCGACCGATGTGTGATGGGAAATTTTCTAGACTCTAACATACAGCAGTGAATAAAAATACTCAACCCTCTGGAGCTGGGCAGACTCGGGGCGCATGCCCCTAATCTCAGTGCTTGGGAGGCTGAAGCAGGAGGAGCACATCATAAGTTTGAGATTCACCTGGGGCTCTAGAGGAGCACACTATCTAAACTAAAAGAATAAAAGCCAAAACGGGGACTGGAGAGATAGATCAGAGGGTTTGGAGCTCTTTCTATTCAAGCATGAGGGCTGGAGTTTGGATCCCAGCACCTACCCAGAAGCTGAGCATGTGTGCTTATAACGCTAGCAGTGAACCCAGTGGCAACAAGATCCCTGAGGCCTGCTGGCTGCCAATGTAGCTGTAAACCACACAGATGTCAAGAAGACGCTCTGCCTCCAAGGAACAGGACAGCGAGTGATAGTGTAGTCACCCATGCTTTCCTTTGGACTCTTCATGTGTGTAGAGGCAACCTGTACCCATATGTGTACATACATTATACACACATGCAACATATAGACATATGAGCACAAAGAAACACAGATACAAACAAACAACAAGTGATTATCATTGCCTTCTTGGAGTTTGCATCCTAGTCCAGAAAGGAAAACAAAAAGCATCAGTTGTGTCTGTATCGCTTCCAATGGCATTCTGCTGTGCCCATGCGTGGATCAGTGCCTCGTGCAACCCCCATCCGAGAAGCTCCCTGGAGTAGATTAGAACTAACACAGAGAGCCGCTCCTGGACCATGTACCAAGAATGAGAGACTGTGGAGCACTCAGTCCTAAATGGGATGTCTCCATGAAAATCCTTCCTTTGAGACTCAGGAGTCTATGCAGAAGAGGAGGCAGAAAGACTGTGAGAGCCAGTGGGGATGGATGATACCACAGGAACAGTGTCTTCAGACACAACAGGATGGATATTCCTATTAACTCACAGAGACTGTGACAGCATGCACAATACCTGTGCATGTTCAAGTCAGACGGAACGCCAGTGCAAAGATGGGGAAGTGAACCCGGGATCACACCCTTAACCAAGAAGCTCTTTGCAATTGATACCCACTAGGAAAGGGAAAATCTTACTGGGTTTATCAACCACATTTCAGGGCCTGCCCCTTTCCCAGAAATTGCTGACCAACACAAAATGGACTGAGGGAGGCTCCAATTAAATGCTTTCTTTTATAAGTTGCTCTGGTCCCAGTGTCTCTTCACAGCAACAGAACAGTAACTGAGACAGTGGTCTACAGAGTAGAGATCTAAGGTAGTAAGGACATGTAAGGCTTCTGGGACTCTATTTAGAGATCTGGCTCCTTTTACTCAATAACATGAGGGCTTTGAGCTGAACAATTTTGTTTAAGATGCCCTGTCTTGCTGTTATGTTGATGTTTGGTGGTGGTACAGAAAAGCATGTATTGCAAAAGCCAGGGAGGTGTTTGGGGTGGGCAGTGGTGAGTCAGATGCTGGACATTTATTATAGGCAGAACTAGGAGAATTTGCTGGTGGATTGGGCTGAAGTGAGGAAGAAAGAGAAGAGTCAAGATTGGTCCAAGGCTTCAGCAGCTGGTATAATGGAGCTGTGATGCTTTAGAGTCCTCAAGAGCTCTACACAGGCCTCCCTTCTCCATCATGGGAGTCCCCTGATATTTATCATTGGTCCCCTGATAAAAGGAGGAATAGCAGAACAAGATGACCATGGTGGGGCATTTGTGAGATCCAGGGTTATAGTTTTATTGATTCCTTGGCAATTTCTTACATGTATATAATATATTCCAACCCCACCCACTTTTACCCTCCCCACTCCAACCCTCTCCCAGCAAGGTCCGCCCTGTTCTTATGTAATTATTTTTTCATTTTGCTTTCGTTTTATGACCCACTAAGTTTAACCATGCTGCCCACATAAGCACTGGTGTGAAATTACCTGGCGGAGCATGGGAAACGAGCCACGCCATTGAACACAACGATGACCCATCACCAGAAGCTACAGCAGAAGTATGATAAGAGATACAAGGTTTGTTGTGTCATCAAACACTGCTTAGCTTCATCGGGGTCAGATGACGAACACTCATGACTCTCCTTCCCAACATGGCTAACACAAATGAATTGACTTCCCAAGCTAGAAACCTGTCCCAAGAGGTTAAAAACCACCATATATCAAGGGCAAACCCACTGTGGTAGTTTGAATGAGAACAGCCCTCATGGGCATTTTTTGATACTTGGTCCCAAGTTGATAGCATTGTCTGGGGACCTTTAGGAGGTGTGGCTTTATTGGGGGTATGTCACTGGAAGTAGACGTCTAGAGCTTAAGGATCTACACCGTTCTCCGTTGGTCCTTCTGCTCCCTGCTTGCTCCAGCCATCGTGCCTGCCTGCTGTCACTCCTCTGTCATGGTGGTGAAGGACTCTTAACCTCCTTCTGGGACTATGCGCCCAAACAGACCTTTCCTTCTATAAGTTACAGCAGAAAAAATTACAAACAAACCTGCTGTGCTTTTATGGTCCTTGTAGAGCTTCCTTAACTCTCGGGCCTTTATTTCTGACTCAGGTAAAAGGAGGACCATGCTGCCTGCTTTGCTTTTCTCACCTGGTTGACGTGAGGACCGCATCAGATCATCTCTAAACACAGTAGGTGATTGGAAAAGTGGAGATATACTCACACATATGAACACTCAGGGAAATGTGTTTCATGTTCTGCCACGAATGCAATCAGCATACAAGTTGCACAAGAGAAACGAGTTGGCGTGAACAAGCTCTAAGGATTTCCATTCAGAGACATAGAGTGCTCAAGAATGGGATTACTTTCCAACCAATGTCAAGTAGACTTTGGCCCCCAAAGACATTTAACTCAAGGCATACCTAACAGCATGCAAGGTAAAGACATAATATTGGTGAATTTGTCATATAAAAACTGGGGAGGACATGTGAGGTGGTGGTGAACTGGTGTGTATGTATGTGTGGTGTATGTGTATATGTGTGTTTGTATGTGCGTGTGTATGTATATGTGTGAGTATGTATGTGAATGTATGTGCATATATACATATATGTACACGTATAAATGTGTTTATGTTTGTACATGTGAGTACATATATGTGCACATGTCCATTTGTGTATGTGTGTGCACAAGTATATGTGTGTATATGTGTGTGAGCACACGTGTTTGCACATATATGTGTATGTTCATGTGTTTATGTGTGTGTGTGTGTTACAGAAGAGGTCTCTAGGATGGAGATGAAGAAGAGATAATGAGAAATGATCATATAAAATTTGCTTTTGTGTGTCTTGTATGTGCATGAAATATTGGTCTCTTGTCCCATTACAGTAAGTGGAAAACTAGAGTTCCAGACTCCCACAGGGTGATGTCCATTTTGGACAAAGTCAAACAAAGATGGAAGTGTAGGTTGGCTGGAGCACAAGCAATGGCTGGCCTTTGGTATGGACACATCATAAAAAGGATGGGAAGCATCAATACCCTTGGGGAAAAGATGCTTATAGGCTAAAACAACGAAGTACTGGAGACATAATTGATAAAAGAAGAAAAGTAGAAACTGAATATCACTTACCAGTTGAAGTGAAATTCCTAGAATACATGAGAAAAGGGCCTAAACAAGCAAAATAATAAATGTCTAAAATAAAGGAAAATACTAGCAAAAAGTAGCATAAAACCAAGGAAAAGTATGTTCAAAATGTATTAAAGTAGAAAATGTAATATATATACAATTAATTAATAGGGTTAGAAGGGAACTATACTGGGACATTCCTCAAATTCTAAGAGAGAGATGAAAAACAGAACTAAAAATGATATAATTGAATAGGAGACCCAGGGATAAAGAACATGGTATAGGTGACAATGCTAATAAGAACATGGGAGAAACTGGGGACTGTGCCCACTATTGGTGGATGCAAAATCATGCAGCCTTTGTGGACAAGTGTGGCAACTTCCCACAAGATTAAAACTTGGAACTATCCAGTGACATCTCCTCGGGGTACATACCCTGGAGAGTCAGAAGCAGGGCCTTGAAAGATATTTGCATATTCATTTTTAGGGTACTGTTAATTACCATTGTCAAGTGGTAGAGCGACTCATATGTTCCCTGATGGATGATCCGATAAACAAACTGTGGGTATATACACCACGGTCAATTAATTCTTCCCTTATAAGGAAGTAAATTCTGACACAAGCTTATGGCGTGCGGAAACCTTGCGGATATTACGATAAATGAAACAAGCCAGCCACAAAAAGACAAAAAGTGAATGGTTCCTTTTTTTTTTTTTTTTTTTTTTTTTTCTGAGCACCTCAGGAAGTTTAATTTATAGAGATAGGAGGTGAATGGGTTGTGGCTGCTTCCAGAGTATCGTGTTTCTCTTCTGTAGGATGAAAAGGGTTCTGTAGATGAATGGCTGGGGTGGTCACGCTCAACGTGAATGTACAATGCCACTGAACTGCACACTGAGAAGCGGTTACGGTGCTACGTTTTATGTTACAGATTTTTGCCTGTTTTCAAAAGTCAAATTCTCACATTGGATTTAAAAAGATCAACGACTTATTGTCTCCAGGGGACAAACATAAATGAAACAGGGGGAATGCAAATAGAAGGAGAGATGAGAAAAGATAAACCAGACAAATAAGAAAAAAAATGCAAGCCGGGGACAGCAATCTTAGGATCCAACATGAAGATTCGAGAGAGATGTCATGAGAGACAAAGGGAGTCCTATTACACTGCTGTCAGGAACGATCGGATAAGCTGGTATAGCTACAAGGGACTGCGGTAAAGGGGCGAACTCATTTCTGATCACAGGAAAAGGATGCAACGGAAGACTTTGAGACCTAGCAGAATGGCATGAACTGGCCATTAGAACACAACTGAAATTGAAGACTGAACCTAAAGACAAAGTCCCTGTGGGCCTTGCTGGCAGGATCTAACTAGAAAAGGGTATGATTGGACAAAGACAATCCACGATTCTGGCTGACATGCTAACTGATCACCACCACTATGTACTACATACTGCCAACATACCTGCTATTTGACTATGCTATAAGAATCTAACCACAATAAGCCAATAAGCCCGACTGTCTTAATTGACTAGATTCTCTCTGTAAGAGATGAAAACGAAAGGTCTGCTCATCCTGCGACTATGGCCAGCCATTAATGGAGGGCTCAGCAACAGCCGTGGCTGTAGCCACACTGGCAGACATGAACAACCAGCGTGGGGGCTCTTCACACTCCCTTCCACCTGATGCATTGATTGGGAAAGACCTCGCTATGGTTTGAACCCGGATGTCTCCCACAAGCTCCTGCTTTGATAGTTGTTCCTCAACCGATGGTGTGATTTCCTGTGGCTGGGGAGCCATTGGGACATTGAGTTTGGTTAGCAGATGTGGGTTCGTGAGGACAGTGCCTTCCTCTCTGATGACTTCAGCTTGTGTCAAGTTGCCACCAAACAGTGTACAATACACAGTGCCGCAGGACAGTGTTCAATATTCACTTGCAAGAAAAAAAATATTGTAGAGCAAGAGATGTATATTTACTTGGGTATTTAGTAGTCCTCATAATCAATGTAAACCTGACCTAATTGGAGCTTTAGTGGGTAACCTCATGAGTTCACTGTGAGGTCTATGTGATGATGGCCTAGAAGTGGATGGACAGCCAGCACTACAACAAAATCCCATCTCTTGTTGCAGATCTGGCAGGCACAGAGGCTTAGCTCTGATGGGACAGTTGAGGTGACTTGCCTAAGGTCACATACCAGTCCTGGCATAGTTGAAACAGGGATTCTGTTCCCGAGCTTCTCTGGATTCCCTGAAAACTCTCACCCTCCTATTATTTTCTGTGCCAGGTCGCCCATCTGATCGTTTAATTGTCCCATTTGCATATTATTAATAAGGAAAGTTTTGTTTACCCAGCAGGGCGTGAACCTGTACCACACATGCAGGGTAGCCAGGGTTGGATTATGGGCTGTATAAAGACAGGTGTGACAGGAGGCAGGCTGGCTTGGTTGACCCCCCGCAATCGAATGGGAACCCTGCGTCTGAGCCACGGAGCCCCAGATCTTCACTGACACTTGCTAATTACAGTGACTAATTAATATGTCATTGGCCTCTAATCATGAAACCAGACGACATTAGTAATGACGAAACCGTGGCAATTAATTTACAGCTGTCTACAAGCTTTTCCTTGACCCGGCTGAGCTCGCTTCAGATCACAGAAACAGGTGATCTGTAGGCAGAGGCATGATGGGTACCAGGGAAAGGGAGACTCTGTGGAGCTGGAACTAAGCCCTGGCACCAGGCAGGTAGTCAGTCCCGTCTAATGCTTGAAGGACTTAGAAATACAAGAAATTAAGCTCCCCCAATGGACCTCTCCAGCCCCAAACTGATCAAATGCTATAGTGGTGTTTCCAGCAAAAGGAAACTTAAGTCACATGGCTCAAGGGTGGCATGAAAAAGGCCTCAGGAGTAAGAAGACCTCGATTTAGGTCTCAGTCCCAACAGCCACATCACATTTTAAAAATCAACTAATCTGTTGATGGATATCTAGACTGATTCCATTACCATTACTATTTTAAAAAGTGCTGTAAGAAATACACATGGATGGTCACATATTTCTGTAGTATGCTGACTTGGATTCTTTTAAGGTATATTCCCAGGAGTGGTAGTGCTTGATCATAAAAACCTTCACACAGATTCCATAGATGCTGGAGTAATTCCAATAGCCAGGTACTAGTTGGTTTTGTGTGTCAACTTGACACAAGCTGGAGTTATCACAGAGAAAGGAGCATCCCTTGAGGAAGTGCCTCCATGAGATCCAGCTGTAAGGCATTTTCTCAGTTGGTGATCAAGGGGGGAAGACCCCTTGTGGGTGGTGCCATCCCTGGGCTGGTAGTCTTGGGTTCTATAAGAAAGCAAGCTGAGAAAGCCAGGGGAAGCAAGCCAGTAAGAAACATCCCTCCATGGCCTCTGCATCTGCTCCTGCTTCCTGACCTGCTTGAGTTCCAGTCCTGACTTCCTTTGGTGATGAATAGCTGTGTGGATGGGTAAGCTGAATAAACCCTTTCCTCCCCAATATGCTTCTTGGTCCTGATGTTTGTGCAAGAATAGAAACCTTAACTAAGATATCCAGTGTGTGGTGTTTCCTTTCTATTATTTGTTTTCTTAAGGATTGCCATTCTGACTGTGGGGATATGGGACCTAAATTCTTTTTTAATTTTATTTCCTGGATGGTCAGTATGATAATAAACACTTCAAAAATATTTATTGTCCATTTGTGTTCATCTCCTGAGAACAATATACTGATTTCATTATCCCATCCATTGGTTGGATTTGAATTTTGTTATGTTTGATATTTAGCTTTCTGAGTTCTTTGTATATAATATAGATTAATCTTTTGACAGACATAAAGCTAAAGCAAGGATTCTCCCCTATTCTCTAGGCTATGTTTTTACTTAGTTGCTTTCTTAACTATACAAAAGCCTTTTATTATATGTAATTGTCAATTTCTGTTATTATTCCCTGAACTATCAGAGTCTTCTTCAGAAAACACTTGACTATGAATACATCTTCAATTATGTCTCCTGTGCTCCCTCTGGCCCTTTCAGATTTTGGACTTACATTAAGGTCTTTGATCCAATTTGAACTTTTCTTTGTTCCATGGTAGGGATAGGAATCTAATTTCATTCTTCTACATGTGGGTGTTCAATGTCTGAGCATAAATTTGTTGAAGAAGTCGTCTTTTCTCCAATGTTTGTGTCTTTATAAAAACATGTTTATCAAAACCCAGGGGGGCTATTGATATGTAAGATTACTTCTGGGACTTCTATTTCTATCCTGGGTCACTGTTTTGGTGCCAGTACCATATTATTTTTGTTACTATGGCATCGAGGTTATGATAGTTGTTCTTTCTTCTTTAGTTGTTCGTACATTTTAAGAATAATTTTCTATTCATGGGTAGCATTTCCTTTGACTTTTGATGGTATTGAAGAGGATATGTAAATTGCTTTTTGAAAATGTAGCCATTTTCACAATAAAAGTTCTGCTCATCCAGTATCAAGGGATGTCATTCCATCTTCTAGTGTCTCCTTCAAGCTTCTTTATTAAGCATTTAAAAACTTTACTGGAGAGATATTTCTCTTCCCTGGTTAGACTTATACTTAAGTATTTGAATTATTTGTTTATGCTTTGATGATGCAGCAAATGAGATTTCCCACGAGTTTCTCCCGTCTGTTCATTATTGACATTCACAAAAGCTACTGCTCTTTACAAGTTGACTTTGTATCCTGTTACTTGGAAGAAAGTTGTTTATTAGTTTTCCAATGGAGTCATTAGGATCTCTTGTGTACAGGATCATATTCTGTAGATAGGATAATTTGACTTCTTTCTCATTTGAAGGCTCTTATTTTTTTCTCTTGTATTACTTCTCTAGCTAAGAGTTCAAGCACATATTGGATAAAAGTGGAGAATGGAGAATGTAGGCACTCATCATTCATTCTTGATTTTAGAGGTAATGCTTTGCATTTTTCCTATAGCATAAGATTATAGTTATATAGTATAAGTATAGTATGATTGGTCTTTTGCATATAACCTTTATTGTTTGAGCTATTCTCCTTCTATTCTTAGTTTCTTCGTTGCTTTTAATTATGGGGAGACGTTGAACTCTATCAAAGGACTTTTCTGCACTGATGGAGATAATCATGTGATCCCTGCTTATTATAACCTTCGTTAAGTTTATATTTATGTGCTGTATTTAATGACTTGCATATTTGAACTACTCTCCAATCCTTGTACTGAAGCCTACTTGGTCATGGAGAATGGCCATTTCAGTGTGTTATTGAGTTTCAGTGTGTTATTGAGCTTGTTTGTAGACATTTTGTTGAGATTCTTTGCATGTATGATTGCATGATTATAAAGAAGATATGACCTATAACTTTTTGTGTTGTATCCTTAGATAGCTTTTGTTAGAACAGTACTGACTCCATGAAATGAGTGCTTGGTGGTGCTTTTCTTCCTTATACACATTTAGAGAAGCTTCAGGAGCTCTCTCAAGGTCGTGGGAAAATCAGCAGTAAAACCATCCAAGCCTGGCTTTGTTTGTTTGTTTTGTTTTGTTTTACTTTTGAGAGACCTTATTATGCTTTAGCACCTGTTACAAAATGCTTGAGTTGTTTATATTATCAGGTTTAAGTTTGGTGGGACATATGAGGCTATCAATGTATCCACTTCTCTTAAGATTTTCCAATTTATTAGAATATAGACTTTCAAATTATTCCCTAATGATCCTCTAACATTCCTTAGTATTTATCTTATTGCTTCTGTTTTCACATCTTAATTTTATTGATTTGGGTCTTCTTTAATCCTTTTAGCTAGTTTGCTAAAGGGATTTTCAATTTGCTTATGTTTACAAAGAATCAACTGTTCATTTTATTGATGTTTTACAATATTTTTAGTTTCTATTTCATTAATTTCTCTCTGATGTTTTATTATTTATTTCCATCTACTCTCTTTGAATTTAACTTATTCTTCTTTTTCTAAGACCCCGAGGTATATAATTATTTATTTGAGAGCTCTCTAACTTCTTAGTTTGGGCATTTATAGCACAAAATGACCTTTTTCAGAATTGTTTTCATCATACAGGCCATATGTGTTATAGCTTTATTTTCATTTAATTACAGGACTTTTAGATCCCCTCCTGATCTTCTAGATAAACTATTACTTAAAGGTACATTGTTTGACCTCTTTGGGTTTGTATGTTTTTATACTTTTTTGTTTTGTAATTAAGCATTTTATTCAGGAGGTACTGTAGTACAGGGGGCATAGATAATAGACAGAGATGCTCTGTATTACAGATACAGCAAGGATAGATGAGAAAGTACAGCTAAGGCCCAGGTGGGAGCCACTACATAGAAAATCCCTAAGAGAACACATCACAGAAGTGTTGACATTTGCTTAAACCAAGTTGTCAGGGCCCTTCTTCAAGGCAGACCACCATGATCAAATATCAAGAGTGGAGCATTCTCACCAACCTGACTTAGGATTCTTGTTCCAATGGAGATGTACAAACCTAAAGTCAAATCCTAAAGGTCCAGGCTTACTGGAGAAGAGGAGCCAACCAAAGCTAGGCCAGAGACAGAAAGTCTAAGACACCTTACTCGTGCCACCTTGCAGCTCAATGCAACAGCAGGATGCATGTGCAGATTCTGTCTCTATGCCTCACTTGTAGGGCTATAGGGACAGAGTCTGTTGCTATGCAATCCTGATTTTCCTTTGTTGGCTGGTTGGGTTGATGTCTTCTAATAGAAGCAGAGTCTTTGTGGTTAATTTCCATTTCTGTGTTGATCTTTGTCTTGCTTGCTTTGCAACCAAAGGACAGGACAGTAGTTATTATTACTCTGTTTTTCTCTTTCTGGATATTGGTAGGGTTATAAGGAATGCCATCCCTCTAACCCCACATGCTTTAGAAACTAGTACCTTTAAGGTCTTTACACTGCCTCAAACACATGGGCGCAGGGGAAAATTTCCTGAACAGAACATCAATGGCCTATGCCCTAAGATCAAGAATGGACAAATGGGACCTCATAAAATTGCAAAGTTTCTGTGAAACAAAGGACACTGTCAATAGGACAAAACAGCAACCATCAGATTGGGAAAAGATCTGTACCAATCCTACATCTGATAGAGGGCTAATATCCAATATATAGAAAGAACTCAAGAAGTGAGACTCCAGAGAGTCAAATAACCCTATTAAAAAAAATGGGGGTACAGAGCTAAAGAAAGAATTTTCAACTGAGGAATATCAACTGGCTGAAAATGTTCAACACCCTTAGTTATCAGGGAAATGCAAATCAAAACAACCCTGAGATTCCACCTCACACCGGTCAGAATGGCTAAAATCAAAAATTCAAATGACAGCAGATGCTGGTGAGGATGTAGAGAAAGAGGAACACTCTTCCACTGCTGGTGGGATTGCAAGCTGGTACAACCACTCTGGAAATCAGTTTGGCAGCTCCTCAGAAAATTGGACATAGTACTACCTGAGGACCCAGCTATACCACTCTTGGGCAAATACCCAGAATTATAACCATTCTAAAGATAAGAAATAGTAACTAGATCAATGTGATTTTAAAATTTTATTTTTCTAGAATCTGATGGTGTTAAGCATTTTTCCTTCAGTTTTTGCCATCTTAATAGCTTTGAAAAATATCTATTCAAGTCCTTTGTCCACTTTAAAATCATGTAATCTTTTTCACTATTGAGTTGTAGATGTTAACTATGTCTTCTAGATATTAAATCACTTTTAGATATATAGTTGGTAAATATTTTATTCTATTCTCTGAGTGGTCTTTTCAGTTTCTTAATAGTATTATTTGGTGTATAAGGTTTTTGAGTTTGATCAAAATGCAGATTTTCTGTTTTATTTGTTGCTCAGAATTTTGATGTCATGTCTAAGGATCTTTCATGAAACCTAGAGTCGTAAAGTACCTCTCATTTTCTTCTAAATGTATTATGGTCCCAGCTCTTGTGTTTAGGTGGCTTATCTAGCTAAAGCTAACCCTTTCATACAGTATAAAACATGCTCAAGCCTCATTCTTCCACCAGGGAAAATCAAGTTGTTCTCGCACCATTTGATGGAGAGTTGACTCTTTCCTCATAGAATGGACTTGGCCATCTTGACATGATTTCATAGATACTGTGTGAATGTACCCATTTCCATATTTGCAGTTCCATTTCATTGGCATATATGTGTGTCCTGTATATACTAGTATCTCAAATGCTTTTAATACCGAGCATTTGTGGTAAGTTTTAGATGTAAGTCATCAGTTTCTCTTTTCCCACTGAAAGTGTCTTGAGTACCTATAACCTTCTACAAGGCCAGTGAAGCTTTCACATTGTTGAGCTTTTTGTTAGATTCTGAATCCTGACCTCATTGAATAGTACTAGCATTTTCACAATCTTAATTTTTCATTTCATAAACATGGGCTATATTTCCATTTAGCTGGGAGTTTGGTTTCTTTCAGTAACTTTTTATAGTTTTCAGTGTACAAGTCTTTTACTTCCTTATCTAAATTTAGTTGGGGATAATTTATTTTTTAGATGTTATAAATGAAATTGCATCCTTAATTTTCTTTTCAGAGTGTCCATTTTAAGTGTAAACCACAGTAATTTTGTGTGCTTGTACCCTACCACTTTACTGAATTTATATATTAGTTATATTAGCTTCTTTGGGGAGATGTTGGGTTTTCCATATATAGATTTACACTGTCCCTGGATAAATTTGGTTTCATTTATTTGCTCCCAGTTTGGATTGCTTCTTACCTTTTTGCATCTCTAATTATTTTAACTAGAACTAGTTGGCTCTTAGCAGCATTGAAAACAGGCATCTTTATCTTTCCCTTGACCTCAAGGGAA
Source organism: Apodemus agrarius (assembly GCA_964023405.1). Lineage (NCBI taxonomy): Eukaryota > Metazoa > Chordata > Mammalia > Rodentia > Muridae > Apodemus > Apodemus agrarius. Next base: position 19,754,517 of record OZ030023.1, on the reverse strand, counting down.
AGACTTCAATCAATCGTTTGCTATTAAGAATGATGCTAGGTGGGTTTGTGTTGATGGTTTTTTTTGTTTTGTTTTGTTTTTAATGTTTTTCATAAATGCCCTTGGTGATGTTGAGTGAATTCTCTTATGGGCCTCCTGTAATTTATATGTCAATACAATTTTATATTACTGATTAGTGACTGGTTTAGATTTTCTCTTCCATCTTCATATTTATTCACCATGATTCTTTGAGTAAAAAAAAAAATCCTGAAGCTTAACTTGAGGAAGTTTGCTTAACTTGCGTAAACTTTCTGTTTGAAATCTTGTCCTGTGGTCCTTTGCTTCCATAGCTGTGCCCCTGGACAGTAAACTCCCTTTAGTGTGGAGTGGAGATTATCTTATTCATGTCCCCATCCTCAGAATCTATGAAATGTTTTCCCAAAGAATACTGGTTGAGAAACAGTCTCTGACATCTCAGCTTTCCCTCAGTGATCCTGAAACCTCTGGCTTAGCTCCCCTCTGCTCTACAGCATGATAGGACTGCCCATCCCTATCTGACGTTAGACACCAGGTAGAAACCTAGATCATCGCAGCAGAGGCTGTGTGGCTGCTCCGTGATGATTAGAACATGTAAACACCAAGGCTGAGAACAGCAGTCTTCTTTGCAGCTCACATAGGAAGCATGTGGGTGCTCACCACCAGATTTCTTCTCTGGCTGAATCATCTTACACTTGTTTAAAAACTCTGCAAGTGCAAGACTGCTCAACTGCTTTCTTTGTTTATTGTTTAATGAAATAAAAACAAACGAGTCGTGAGTGGATGATATCTCTGTGCAGAGCACTCCAAGGAACTCTAGCGGGTCACAAAGAATGCACCCGACTTTGCCTTCTTCTTCACCCACTTGTAATAAGGTGAGGAGAGGAAGGTTTTTCTGGCCAGATTATATTGTAGGAGAGTGTAGTTTCTTATGGCTGCCACAAGTACAGAATAATGGCTTACTATGACCCAGAATTGCATGTCTTATGGGTCTGCATGATCGATGCTCACCTTACTTGCTGTGATGGTTTGTATATGCTTGGCCCGGGGAATGGCACTCTTAGGAGATGTGGCCTTGATGGAGTAGGTGTGTCACTGTGGGCCTAGGTTTAAGACCCTCGTCCTAGCTGCCTAGATGTCAGTATTCTGCTAGCAGCCTTCAGCTCCTCCTGCACCATGCCTGCCTGGATGCTGCCTTGTTTCTGCCTTGATGATAATGGACTGAACCTCTGAACCTGCCCCAGTCAAATGTTGTCCTTATAAGACTTACCTTGGTCATGATGTCTGTTCACAGCTGTAAAGCCCTAACTCAGACACTCGCTAAACTCGAGGTGTCTGCAGAAATGTGTAACTCCCGCGGATTCTAGAATAGTCCGCTTCCTGGCCTTTGCAAGCTTTTGCTGGCTGCGAAGATTCCTTTGCCCATGAACCCAGTGATCTCACAATTCCAACCTTTAACGTTCATTACATCTTCTCTTCCTCAATCTCCTGCCTCCTTCTTTCACTTCCAAAAGTCTCCATGATTGCAATAGGGCTTGCCTGGATAAAGGAGGGAAATCCTCCCCCAAAACCATCTAATAGTAGCTTCAGAACCTAATGCTGCCATCCTGCTGATTAAGGCAGGAACCCACGGGAAACAAGGATGCCATTCGGTCCTAAGCTTTCCAGGGTAAAATAGTCTTTCTCTACTAGAAACGATCCCTTGCCGCCACTCCAAGGGCCAATTCCCATAGCAAGCCATCCTTCCATTTCAGAATCTCTCCACTGTGGGTTAAGAGAAGTGGGACCTGGAGAGAAGTTATTTACCCAAGATGGCATAGCTAGTACTTGGCAGAATTCGGACGACACAGAAGCTGTCTGGTCCCTAGAATGCTAAGACTCAAAGGTGTGATGACTGACGGGTAAAGCCGGACAAGCAAAGATGCTATATGAACGGGTCATCACCCCAGCCTTCTTTCACGGCCACACAAAACCTTAGCCATCCAGACATGAATAAGCCTGTTTCCAGAGTGTGTATAAAAGTAGCTCCTTATGAAAAAGCCACGTCTATTTGTCATCTGTGTCTTGCTGCTGTCCTAGGGGAAACCCAGTATTTTACCTTTCATATTCAATTCCTTCGTTTTATATCTTCGTTTTTATATCGAGTCAGCTATTCCAATGCGCTTCATAAAATTTGAACCAACAGGGAGCATCTTCTGAACCCGGAAGACCCTCAGGGATTTTTTAAAAGTTCCAGGGCTCAGGAAACCCCGTATCCGCAGCCTGCTCAAGTCAGCAGGTTGCTTTTCCCCTGAGTTCAGCCATTAGCTCCTGCCTTCTGTCATTTTTGTGCCCACACACGGTCTCCACACAAGACTTCCAGAAACAGGCCTCCTGCCCGCCCTCGCCACAGCGATGCTGCTCTCTGCTCGGAGTGACATCCCTCTCTGCCTGCCACTCCCCCCCGTGTTGTCTGACACTAACTCAAAGACTGGGGCTGGAATTTTTGTCGTTGCTATGGAAGTGGGATCCAGCTCAGTCTCCCGAACTTACAGAGTGTCCAAAAACACACACGGCATCTTGCGCTGACACACCACTGACAACCTGTGATGACGGGGATGTACTTTTGAGTGTCATCTTGACAGGAGCAGGAGCCTCTATCTGCCGGCCCACACGCTGGGCCATCTGTCTCCCAAGATTGTGTGCACACCCCTGGCTCAGATCCTGAGCCTGCCTTGCAGGGGGCTCGTCCTTGCCCGGCCTGGCGCCTACAAAGGGTGAGAAGGCAACAGCACCCCCCACCCCCACCCCAGCACGTGGGCTGTTTTTCTAGAAGAAGGTGAGCCTGCGGGGGCGGAGGGTGATGGGGAAAGCTCGGGGTCATCTATGACTTTAGCAATGCCAAGGTCACAGTGGACATTTTAGCCCGGTGACAGGGAGGAGGGCCAGATCGCCTGCCTTATTTGCGGCCTAAAGGCACAGCTTTGGGATTTCCTTGGCTCTTGGGAAGGCAGCCCTTTGGGGAGGTGCCAGTGTTTCCAGGTGGTGTGGGGAGGGCTGCTCGAGACACGTGGATCCCTTTGCTTCCTGCCTCCAGCTCCCTCTGTGCAGAAGGATGGAGGAATTCCCGGATTTGGTGGCTATCCCAGCCAGCTAATGTCACCAGTTACACGAGATGAAAATTAAGGGCCTGAAGTCTGGAGAAGTGGGATGGCGGGCCTGTGACCGGAGAAAGGAAAGATGCAAATAGCATAGAAGAGAAATTCTTTTCATCGTTCCTTAGTAGTCCAGCCTGCTCAGTCAGCACCCTAGGTCCCACACTCTCCCAATTAGGACATAGAGCATGGATTTCTATTGCCTAAAGTGCCTACCACGTTGATTATTCGAGAAAGGACAGGCAAGCATATAGTCAGAGGGCTCTGCTCCTCCCAATCCACAGCTCTTTTCTCTTATTTTGTATTCTACCAAGGGCTACCTATACCCAGTCCATCAGCTAATGGCATCCCAGGACTTGGTAATCATCTGTATTCTACTCGGAGCTAATATTTCTTGAGGGATACATCTTTCTTTGAGTTTCTTTCTCCCACTTTTCCACCTAGTTAATATGGGTACTTGGCTTTATGCCTGTCACTATTTCAGAGTCCTAAGGATTCTGTTTGCTGGGCATCAGGCTGGACAATCCCAGCCTCTCCTCTGTGTGGCTGAGCCCTGAGAGCAGTTCCATCCTCAGCACTGAAGCCTCTTCTTGACTGGAGGAGACCATCCCTAACAGCTATTAGCTGAGAAGTATTTGGCTCGGGTCTCCCCCTAAAATACTCCACACACGCATGGCGATGGCTGTCAGCCCTGACTAAGAAGATGACTCTTCTTTCTCTACATCTGGTACCAAGGCTGTCACAGACGGGTGGCTTCATGAAGGAAGTGAAGCTTGGGGTGCTCAGCTGATGGGACTTAAGTGCTGGAGAGGCTGGAGAGACGGGCAAAGGTAAGGAAGTGTGATCTGAGCAAGGCGTTGTTTGGCTCAGGTCATTCCCTAGTAATCACAGCCTATGGGTTGAAGGTCAAGCCTTCTTATCAGGCTTATCAGGTTCATCCTTTTAACTGGAACTAGCTAGATAAAACCTCAGCCTCGCTAAGAGAATCTCAAAAGTCACACAGGAATCTGGCAATTCATAGGATGCAGCCATAGCCTATCTGCAACCTATCATTTTGGGAGGTAATGAATAATCAAGTAGAAAACCCTCAGCAAAATCATCAAAGACAAAGAACTAAAAGAAGCCGGGCAGCAGCGGTGGTGGCGCACGCCTTTAATCCCAGCACTTGGGAGGCAGAGGCAGACGGATTTCTGAGTTCAAGGCCAGCCTGGTCTACAAAGTGAGTTCCAGGACAGCCCGAACTACACAGAGAAACCCTGTCTCTGAAAAAAAAAAACAAAAAACAAACAAACAAACAAAAAGAATGTAAGGAGCCAGGGAAACAACTTAAGTCTTAGCACACAAAGGCAATTTGATAAACTTCTCAAAACTTCCCCTTTCTTATTTTGGGAAGTAAACATTTTTTTTGCTGATTTTTGATAAAAAAAAAAAAATAGAATTCGGTGGACATTAACATGGTATTTTATACACTTAAGCTCTGAGCAATCTGTCTTGGGCACTTGTAGATGACTTGACAGAAATTCTATCCAATTTGCTACTAAGGGAAAGGGCCTGAGTCCAACTGTTTTCAGTTCTCATGTTTCTTAAATTTGAGATGGTTGTAAATGAGTACAGTGTGGACCAGCCCAAGTGTGACAGTCACTGGTTATCGGTCAGCAACGAATTGGGGTTTGCGACATTCCCTGGGGAATGGAAGTCATTGTGTGCCTCTTGGTGGTTTTGACAGGTCTCTAGTAGGAGTTTTATGAGACGGAGAAGCACCTCTACCAGGGACCTTGGAGGTAAAGGAGCACTTCTACTAGGGAACCAGGGGATGAAGGAGCGCCTCAATCAGGGAGCTTGAGGCATATAGATTTTGAGATATGTGATTTTGCAAGAAGTATTCTCATGGGGGTCACTAATCTTAAATATGTTGGTACAAAGAGAAAAGGAGAATGAAAGAGGCAACCGTAGCCCTCGGAGTGTTTGAATTTACAACAGTAGCAATGACATTGTTTGAAGATATTATGAAGAATTTTGAAATCTTTCTAGTGCCTATTTGAGGGATACCTCACTGAATACCAGTGTCTAGCTGGCCATCTGTTGAGATACACCTTTCTGCAGCCCGTATTGCAAGTCATCACCAAGTCCTATCAGCTTTGCCCCTCTCCCTGCCCTTGGTGTCTAACACCACCCCACTCATTTCAACCACCACTGTCTTTCTTATTTCAGCTGCTACAGATCCTCAGTACTGGCTTTTGTCAGTCCAGTCTGTGCTGTATTCATTGTTCACTTTGCTTTAGTCCCCAGTTGTTTTCTATTGATTTGCTAAAGAACAAAGGAGTGACTGATCTAGAAGGCCTTTTGCTGCTCAGTACCCACGCAAGCGGCCAGCCTTATCTGAGGCCACTGTCCCTGGCTTCCTGCCTTGAATAAATTCCTCTCTTTGAGATATTTCTCTTTGTATATTGAGTATTATTTAGTTCTTCAATAAGCTTGCCGCTTCTCAGCTCAAGGGGGAAATATGCTGGGTTCTTTCCTTCTTTTACTTCTGCTCCTGGGTGCATTACTCCACAAGATAATTATGATCACCCGTTCACCAGTGTGACCACCGGGTTCACGTCAGTCTCTGCAAGGACCTCAACTATATTCCCCACCATTGAATTTCCAGTGACTAGTGCAATACTAGTCAGGCATTGAATGAATGAATGAATGAATGAATGCATGCATGCAAAGAAGTAGATTGACACTTGAGAGAGACCCCACCTTTCTCTACATGAGAGGTTGTCGCTACTTCTTTCTATCAAGAACATCAGGGAAATTCAGGGGTCTGAATTATTGGCACATTCCTCAGTGACAGCCATAGACTTCTTTTTTATTATTGGATATATTCTTTATTTACATTTCATTTCCCTTTTCCTGGTTCCCTGCTCCCAAAGGTCCCACATGCCCTTTTCCCTCTCCTGTTCCCCCATCCACCCCTTCCCACTTCCCTGTTCTGGTATTCCCCTACACTGATGCTTTGATCCTTTCCAGCACCAGTGTTCACTCCTTCCTTCTTGTCAGACATCATTTGGTATGTGGATTGTGTCTTTGGTGTCCCAAGATTCTAGGCTAATATCCACTTATCAGTGAGTGCATACCATGAGTATTCTTTTGAGACTGAGTTACCTCACTTAGGATGATGTTCTCCAGCTCCATCCATTTGTCTAAGAATTTCATGAATTCATCGTTTCTAATGGCTGAAAAGTACTCCATTGTGTATATATACCACATTTTTTTTTTTTTTTATCCAGCCATAGACTTCTAATGGCCAGGAAGAAGTGGAATGTTTAGGAGATGTAGCTGTGGACAACTAGCTTCCACACAGCAGACACTGGTTGAAATGAAGGTTGTGTGGGATTGTAGTCTAACCTTCTGCCCAAGTACTTGCCAAGGCTAAAAGTACAGTGAGAGAGAAAAGTGCCTTAGATGTTGGGGTCCCCAAGTGAGACGGAGGTGTGGGAAGAACCTCAACCACAGGAAAGCATGCAGCCACACGCCAGTTAAAGAGCTTTGCCTTCGCTGAGAAGTCACCAAGTTTGCTGTGTGATGAATCCATGCAGAGACGTGTCCTGACCGGTGCTGGGCTCTGGTTTTCAAGTGGAGATGGAAAGAGAGCAGGCGATGGTGTGAGGTAAGGAAAATACGGCATCCAGGGTCTGGTAACCTCAGCTGGGACTGACAAGCTGTGAGCCTCAAGATGCTAGCTTATAAAATTGGAAGGGGGCACAGAACTATTAATAAGGATTAAATGGTAGTGTGGATGAAATGCTTGATTCTAAACCTACTCAGATGTTTGCTAATGTCTTCATTTTGGGGGCTTTAAGTCATGTGTGGATCCAGTGACCGCTCTTGTAAGAATTCTGCTTCTGGCTTTCCTGGGATTTATGGACACCTCAGATTCAGAGAACACCCATCCTCAGAGCCACAGGACCCGGATGTCTGTGCACCTGGCAGGCCTGCGCTGCCTCTCACCTCCAGTTAGTGTTTTGATTTGTGCACTTTTGCCGAGACTCGCTCTTGCAATGTTGACTTATCACTCATCCCAATGAGTTCCATTCTCTCTCCTCCTGACAGCCTTGCCTAATGTACTTATTCATTCAATTTAAATAAATCGAACACGGGCCTATGACAGCCGATAAGTGAGTCACACAAGAACAAACAGAGGAGAAAGCTTTGCAAATAGTCAAATGTCAAGGAAGAATGGAAAACTGTCCCCACCGCTTCACCGAACCTTGGATGTCTGATATTTATGGCCAATTGATGTCATTAGAAAGTAAATAAGCCCTCTTATGCTGCATTACATAAGATTAACTGCAAGCAATGGAGTTTAAATAGCAGAGATAAGTGCAGATAGAAATAAACCTGTTTAAAGTTAGAAATATTTGATGGGCCTCCTCGCTGCTTTTAAGATAATTGATCTGTATATCTATATTGAATCTCACCATAAAAGCTTTGAAGAGACTTATGGCAAAGCCTGTTCAGGCCCAAATCTCATTTCTCTGGGGCCACCCAGCCGGGGTTAGAACCTTTCTCAAGAGAAACTCAGGCCAGCGAGTAGAAAGCAAGGAGAAAAGTCTGAATGTACCCAGTTTCCTACCACATCCCCCTTTGAACCCCAATTTTCCTGGACAGCAGCTGGAACTAAATGACAGGCTGGTGGCAATTTGAATCTTTGGTGTGCGGTGAAGCTGAGGGACGTGTGGTGGTTTAGCATGGAGAAGGAAAGGGGCTCAGAGGAGGCTGAGTCACGCTGGGAATATTTTTGGCAAAGACACATACAATTTAGCATCCCTTATCTGAGATCTGACTTCCTGTCCGGTCAGTTATCCAGACACAACTATGCTCCAACAATATTCAGTGGAAAAAAAAATCCCAGAAATAAATACTCTGCAGGTTTGTCATTTGAATTCTCTTCTGAATAGCCCGATAAAATGTGATCTCCCTGCTTTGTCCTGTCTGGGATGTGGGCACCTCTTTGTCCAGTGTATCCATGTGGTATATGGTATACACCTATTAGCTACTTAGGAGCTGCCATGGCTATCAGACTACTGCAGAATCACAGTGTGTGTGTCCAGATGGGCCTTATTCCATTTAATAATGACTCCATCAAGGAATGGTAATGATATCAGCAATCTATATGAAGTGCTTCCTTTAAGTGAAAATAGAAAAGTTCTATGTGTGTGCTGTTTGGAGAGAAGAGAACACTTGCATAATTTCTATTAAGTTGCTTGGGACGTGCTGGCCAGTCACTGTAGCTTTCTCAGTGAGCCACATGCCAGTGAGACACCCCGCCTCAAACGACAAGTTGGTGGCTGGGGAACAACACCTAAGGTTGACCCTTGACTACACAACACACATGTGCACACTATCACACTTAAGTCTATTCCCCCACAATAACATGTACATACATTCACACACAAAATAAGTGACTAATACATAATAATTTCATTTCATTTCATTTCATATTTCTTATTTCATTTCATATTTCATTTTCATAATAATTTCATATCATATCATATTTCATTTCATAGCAGCAAAAAAGTCTAACACACACCAGGGCTGGTTCTCTCTGTCCTTTGTCACGAGAATGAAGAGATAGGATGGATTGGGTGGAGATAGGATGGAGGGCTTGCTTATAGACTGTTCTACTCCAGAAAGCCTAGCGCCTTTGCTCATAACCAGCCCAGGTGGAAATGCCTTCCTGGCGACTCTCCATTGTCTCCCTTTTCTGATGCCATTGAAGAGGGCATCATTATTTCTTTACTCTTGGACAAGACTAGACTGACCTGGAGAAGTCTCAGATTCTTTCCTGGCTTGACTCATCATCGCTTAGACACGGGTGTTGGAAACTTTAGGTCGTAATTTGCTTCTTGAAGTCTCTTCTTGAAACTGAAACTATTCGCCACGCTTTAAATTATTAATACACGCTACCCATGCACACGTATCCGCCGTTCAGTAGCTTGGCCTGCTGATGATTTTCTGCCAGGTGTACTGCAGCATGAACAGTCTCTGGCAGCTTGGCTAGCAAAAACATTCCCAGAGTCCTCTGCACAGAACCTGTTTGCTCCTCGTAGACGAAAGCTTATAAAGTGAGGCTTTAGAGTCGGCTTGGCAGCCGAGGCTATCAGGTTGCACGAGAATCAGCTGGGACGTTCACGAGAAATATAGACTCCCAAACTCAATGCTTGAAATTCTGATTTACAAGCCCTGCCTGTAGGACCCAGTACTAAATTTTCTCAGCATTTCCCAAATACTTGTAATTTGTAGCCAAGCTTATAAAATATTACTCCATGCAAAAGAATTTTACATTTTGAGGGAAGCGCCGTTCTCAAGATGGGAAACAGTGGGGCACTTAGAGAGTAACATATAAAATTAGTAAATATTTTGTAAAGATTCTGTGCTCTCACAGTCCCAAGTCAGGGAGTGACCCAGGCTATTCTGTTCAGCTGAGGTAGCTCAGTCACCTGGTCACTTACCCAAAAGGCGACTCTGCATCTGAAAGAAGGGCACACGTGGGAGGGAAATGAGACTTGGTTTTCTATCTGAATCTGGAGGAAAAAAAAGTCCCCAGAAGTCTTCAGGGAAATTTGACCCTCGCTCTTCTAATTATCTAGTGGCCATTGGCAGTCTGTTTCATGTTTGAAAATGGAAGTATTCGGCTAAGGAAGTTTTGTTTTGAAGCTCCTTGTAGGCATTTATTTTATATTCCTGTTTATTAAACTGCTCTGAAAAGCTATAGCATTCCCACACATGTTCAGACACCCTAGGTGGCCCCAAGGCAGTGGTTCTCAAGCTGCGGGTCATGGCCCCTTGGACAAAGCTCTATCTCCAAAAATGTTTATGTTATGATTCATAACAGTGGAAACATTACAGTTATGAAGTAGCAACTAAAATCATTTTTTGGTTGGGGGGGGGTGCGTGGTACCACAACATGAGGAACTCTATGAAAGGGCCGCAGCATTAGGGAGGTTGAGAACCGATACTCTACAATCTCCTAGGGAGAGCATAGTTGTTTGTAGACCCTGGTGGGGGTGAGGGAGTCTGTCCTGCTTTGATATTGCAAGTTTTGATATTGCAATTTTTTTGGTATTAATTGTTCTTGTCCACTGACATTTTAAATAACCACTGTATAACCACTGTACGTTGGCCTGACAGTAGCCTTGCTTGTATGTATACTGCTGCCCTGAAGAGGCTTAGCCCTGTGATAAGAGAGAGTTTCAGCCGAGCTGTGAAGGCCGGGAGCTACGTGCAAATGAGTGCTGGTCTTAGAAGTACAGGTGGCAACCGTAGACAACTGTTGAAACCCTACCTGGTACCCTGCACCAACTGATGGCTTGCCGCGGACCACCATCTGTGGACTGAGAACGTGCCAAGGCAGCATGACTGCCACTGCTTCCATCAGAAACATTTATTTGTTCTTCCAACACTGCTTTCAAGACCATTAATCTTAGCCTGGCCGTGCATTTCGGCTCTCCATAAAGGCAGGTGCATGTGTCCACACGAAGCTCTTGTCAGGACTGCTAATGTAAGCGTCTGTTTTACAGCCCAAGTGACAGCTGTATTGTTCTGGCAGGGTTACAGCTCTGACATGTGGAATCAATCTTTTTAACCTGTCAATTAATCAGCGGGCAGCTGTCAGCCCAGCTGAAAGGCCTGAAGGACAGTGCCCTTTCAATGGATTATACTGGGGGCAGAGCGAAGTAAAATTGAACACTTCAAGCTTCAAGGAACTCCTGTAGCATTCAGAGTAAGGCTTCACTCTCACTTAAAGAAAACAGGCTATCACTCCAGCTTGGATTCCCTCCCCAAGGGGCCTTAGCAAAGAATCTGGCAAAGAGGAGAAAGTCAGGTTCCTGTAGTTACCTTTCCAGGCTCAAGAACTCTTTGGAGAGGGGGCTGTGTCCCCTATCCTGCCAGGGTGACCCCCATCTGACCTGCACCGAGTAGGGGCTGTTGTTGACGGTGTCTGAAGCACAAGCGGTGGGGTCATGGGACATGCGGTCATTAGGAGAATTTACAGAGTGTCTGTTCTAGAAAAGCTTGTTTATCGAGCCAGGTTTATGAAGCCCTGCCTTGAAACAGAGCAGAGCCCTGGGTGTGCAGAAGAACCCAGAGCAGAAACACACAGATCCCCTCCCTTCTCACCTTATGCAGTAACTGGGGAGACTCCGGCCGAGAGCTGCGTGACAGGCTCCTCTGGAAATGGTCCCTCCGTAGACTATTATTTGTGAAATGGTTGGACAGGCATGTTAGATCATGGAGAAGGACTGTGTGCCGGTAACAGACGGCTCTCGGGCAGTTTTCCCAAGGAAAAGGTGCTGAGAACCAAGCAGTCGATTGACACTCTGGAAGGTGTAAAGGACCTTTCACCAACACTACACTGTTTTTGTTTTCCCCGCTATTCTTTCTTGCTGTTGCCCAAATAGCTTAGTTTCTATCTTCCTTTCTTTCCTCTACAAAATATTTATTTAGCACCTAATCACTGCAAAGCCTTGTGCAAGATGCCGTGGAGAATATAAAGATGATTCAGACTCAGATGAACGGAGAAGTAAAACTTGAAAGCCTCACATTTAGCTCACTCCAGTGAGGGCTGTCCGTGATTCAACTTCTTGTTATCCCAGTACCCGCGAGCTCCATGGTTTTGTTTTCCTTAAGTGGTGATTGGAGTCCACTTGCCTGTGCCATAAGAGAGGGCTTAGTTTCCTAAGCATGCCAGCTGAGCCTGCCATCGTGTTCTCTGGAAGATAACACCGCACTGTTTCTCTCTAACCCACCGTACAATTTTAGCTTCGCCATTTACTGCCAGCGTTCACCGTGCAATCTTAGCTTTGGTTCCTATTAGCAGCCCTCGCTTGGGTCATATCATTTATCTATCTGAACTCTAGAGTGGTGTCTTTGAAGTGTGGTTAAGGACGTTCATCTTCACACTGGTCACTCTTCTCGGCGCTGTGAGAGACCGTATGACAGAGATAACTTCAGGAAGGAAGGATTTACCTGAGCTTGTGGTAACAGGAGTGTCCATCATAGTAGGGAGGGTATGGCCATGAGAACAGGGAGGCTGTTTTCCCAACATCTTGGTGGATCAGGAAACAGAGAGCTAAGGATGAAAGCAGGGCTGGTCCATAGGCCAAGGCCTGCCCACAGATGCACACTTCTAAGTCATCTCAAAACTGATCTACAACCTTCTGAAACAAGGATTCTAGCTGTCGACCCCACTGTTCAATTACTTGAGCATTTGGGGGATATAGTCAAATCATAAAAGCTTTAAATGACTGGTTTTCAACCTTCCTAATGCTGAGACCCTTTCATACAGCTCCTCATGTTGCGGAGACCCCAACTCTAAAGTTACAAGAATGAGATGAGATAATAAATGCGAAATATCTCCTCCGATCTTGATTATGGCAGACTCTCAGAAGATCATGGGTTCTATCAAGAGATGTGTTTTCTGAGAGAAGACATGGGTGACCTGTCAACATTGATCCTAGTTATTCTGTCTAGAACTGCTTGATAGCAGACACGATCAAAATAGCATGAAAGTCTGGTAACTGTGGTCTCTCCATGGCCATGATGTTACCCATATCAAAGAATAGACCTTAATGGTGGGACATGCATGTTGACCTGACATTCAGGCTGCTGTTGACCAACTTAAACCTACCAGAGTTTGTTGAATGGAAACCACCTATTCCTGTAGCTGGAACTAAGAGCAAAGCAGTCACAGGAATGTCCAGGCCATTTGTGGCGTTCAGAGTGGGGTTTGAGAAGCGAACTCCATGCTTGCAAATGTACAGCCAGAAGCATGATCAACTAACTGTCTTTCCTCTTTGGAGCATGTGTTCAGCATCTGTTTCAAGCAAACACACTCTCTCCTGTTGATCCTGGCTTCCAAAAGCTGAGTTTTGGACAGGATATATGTGTGCAACAGTCCAGTGACAGGGGAGCCATAAAGTCCTTACCAGATCCAGAGATGTTTATTTATAATCTTTACTTGCAAAATTGGAGGCCACTTCTAGAAGAGAGTGTCCTTAAATCATGATGGCTAGTGGACTACTCAAAAGCTGGATAGTGGTCTTCACTAAATAACAAATACTAAATGGTGCTTCTAGTCTCTGGGGCAAAGCAGTATGGAACAAAGATGTCCATCCCATTCAGAATAGCTCATTGGTGTAATTGAGAGGGTTGTAGGATCCAGAATCAAGGGCACTTTATACTTCTCAGCACACTGTAGAGCTTAATGGCTCACAAGGGTTTCCTTTTGTCCTTAGAATGATTGTCACTTGATAGGATAAGGCATGTCTCTGTGTTAGATTCATCATCACTGGAACAAAATATCGGACACAACCAATGTAAGAGGATGAGGGTTTGCTTTGGCTCATGATCCCAGAGCCTCAGCATGTGCATATTCCCACATGCTTTTGGGAAGCATCACAGCAGCAGGAACGTGTGTTAAAATCCGCTCACTTCACGGCAGACAGGAAGCTGAGAGAGCGGAAGGGACCAGGGACCAGCCATAATCTTCAAGGCACAGTCTCTCAGTGACCTCCTTCCCTCGGCTAGGAACCACCTCTTAAAGACTTCACCATGTTCCAAAATGTCACTGGCAGCTGGGGATCACAGATGAGCTTGTGGAGGACATTTCATGTTAGAGTCATCAAAGCAGGATTTCTGGCAGAAGGCGTGGGCTGACAGAAGTCCTACCTCTGACCTTGGGTGATCATAAAACATCTGGGGCATCAGCGTGCTCCCTTACAAAGCTGGGATTGTTTTTGAAAGAGTTGGAAGGGTTTACAGTGAGGCAGTGTGTACAAGTATTTAGCAAAATCGGAACTGTCCAAATCGTAAGGACAACTAATGTCCCTTCCTTGTGCCATCCCAATCCAGGGCCATGAAACTGGATGGGGCAAGAGAGATTCCAGAAGGAGGCAGATTTGATGCATGACCCTAAGCTATGTGAAGCCATGTATTGAGCAACATGAGATTCAGGGACAGAACAAGTCTATGCAAGTCTTTTTTCTTACCCCAAAAAAACAGGTAAGAAAGAGTTGACAAAACAGGTGTCATAGCTCACACCTGCAATCCCAAGACTGGAGAGAAGGAGGCAAGAACATCAAAAAGTCATTCTTGGCTACGTAGTGAGTTCAAGGCCAGCATGGGACACATGAGATCCTGTTTCAAGGAGAACAATGTGGGAAGGAGGAGAAGGAGGATGAACAGGAGAGGAGGACAGAAGAGGACAGGAGAGGACAGAAGAGGACAGGAGAGATCAGGAGAGCAGACATTTTTTCATCACACTAATGGATTTTCTCCACGCTCTAAACTGGTACATACCGCTGCAGCCATAACAATTGCTACTTGTTGATTTGGTAGTTTGTATATGTTTGGCCCAGAGAGTGGCACTATTAGGAGGCGTGGCCTGTTGGATGTAGGCTTTAAGACCCTCATCCTAGCTGCCTAGAAACCAGTCTTCTCCTAGCAGCCTTCAGATGAAGAGGTAGAACTCTCAACTCCTCCTGCTCCATCCCTGCCCTGGATACTGCTATGCCCCCACCTTGATGTTAATGGACTGAACCTCTGAACCTGTAAGCCAGCCCCAATTAAATGTTGTCCTTATAAGAGTTGCCTTAGTCATGGTATCTGTTCACAGTGGTAAAACCCTAACTAAGAGAGTTGACATATGTGAACAGTTGCTACAACAGGAAGGCTCCAGCCTGACCTGGTGCCTTTGCTATGTAAAGTCTGCAACAGTCTTACCATAAGCAAGCTTCTGCATCACAGGGATTCTTGGTGACCACTGTGCCCATGGACTCTACCTTCCTCCACCCTCAGTCACCTCAGTCACCCCACCCGTGAATCACCATCATCTCACGACTGAACTTCATGCAGGCATGGTCCCCAAAATCCAGAAGCAAACTGTCTACTATTGATGGGCAAACATGGGGTATAGACCCAAGCAGAATTAAGTACCTAGAGTGGGAAACCTGTGAGCCTAGGAAATCCGAGCAGGAATCTGTGGTCTATTGAAGACAGAAATCACCCCTCCTCTATCCTGGGTTGAGTTATGAAGATACTCAGTGAGTTTGCCACATCCCTTCACAGGTCTCCTGTGGGAAGTCCATTCCTTTATTTACATGCCTGGCCAAGGAGGTAAGGGCATGCAGGCCAGGTAACTAATAGGAAGGGGTCTGTGCCTACAGCAGTCCTCAGCGGAAAGGGCTTAATTTGGTCCATCTGCTAAGCCTGTCAGTCCTTCTGGCTCTGCACACTAACAGAAGATAAGCATAGGAGTGTGGGAATCACAGCATTTCACTTGAAGGGAAGGTTTAGGTCCAGTATCTCCTGCTTCGAACTTCTGTGCATTTGCAAGTAAGTGTGTGTGTGTGTGTGTGTGTGTGTGTGTGTGTGTTTGCTTATTTATTAGAATGTATATTTGAGACATATGGGTGTTTTTCATTTGTTTTGACCCCTCTTTCTTCTTAATGTTTCAGTAGTTTATTTTCTTATTCTAATTGGCTCTTTTTAGTGTTAAGTATGTATGACTTTGTATATTGATGGTTAAATCATTTCTTATCTCTTCAGCATGGATTAGGGCTGCCTGTTACACAGTTGTCTCTACTTCCTACATAGGTCATAATCTCCCTATTTCCTCTTATACTCTAACCCATATGCCTTCCTAGGCCCCTCATACTTTACCCCTCCCCCTCCCACATTTCCTTCATACACCTTTTTTTTTATTAGATATACTCTTTATTTACATTTCAAATATTGTCCCCTTTCCTGGTTTCCCACCCACCCACCTCTGAAAATCCCATAACCTATCTCCCCTCCCCCTATTCCCCAATCAACCCTCTCCCACTTCCCTGTCCTGGTATTCCCCTACACTGTGGCATTGAGCCTTTCCAGGACCAAGAGTCTCTCCTTCCTTTGATATCTAACAAGGCCATCCTCTGCTGCCTATGCATCTGGAGCCACGGGTAACTCCATGTGTGCTCTTTGGTTGATGGTTACAGTTACATAACGCAGACACTATTATTGATGTCCACAAGTGCTTGCTGAGTGGAGCCAGATATAGCTGTCACCTGGGAGGCTCTGCTAGAGCATGACAAAGACAGAGGGGGACACTCTCAGCCAGCCATTGAACTGAGCACAGGGTCCCCAATGGAGGAGCTAGAGAAAGGACCAAGGGAGCTGAAGGGGTTTGCATACACATAGGAGGAACAACAATGTGAGCCACCCAGTACTCCCAGAGCTCCCAGGGACAAAAACCATCAAGCAGAGTCCTTCATACTCTTTAAATGATCTACAAACCACACCTTCTCCAACAGCTTGGTCTCTGAACCTTACAGAGCTTACAAGTTTAATACGATTGGTCCCCTGCTTTATGTATTGGCAAATCAGGAATTCAAATAAGTCTCCCCTGATAAACACACTGCAGAAAATGTAATTCTTAGTGAATACAGTCCCTGTAGGGGGCACTCGGAGGAAACAAAACAAACAATCCTTAGACTTAGAAAGTAGAGTTTAAAAAAAAACAAAAAAAAAGAAAGAAAGAAAGAAAAGAAAATAGAGTTAAAACTGGAAACACATCCTTCCAACTGGTGCTCGTGGAGGCACAAAGATGATCTGACTGTATATCTGTACCCCTTCTTTTAGACCTTCCCACAGCTCTCCCCTCATACTCCCTGACTTTTCTCCTCTTAGTTCTTCCTTGTATTTGTCTCCCCCCACCCCCTGCCCTCCCCCCACCCCTCCCCCCCGCCCCGGTTCTTTATATCAATCCAACTAATAGCTACACTCATCACATGTATCCCATTGATTTCCTTTTCTTTCCTTTCCTTTCTTTTCTTTCTTTTTCTTTTCTTTTTCCATATCCATAACAATAACTAATACATATGGATACATAATACTGCCAGTATTTACTTCCCAAAACAACGGGAACTTGGGAGGATATTGTTGTGTAGCTGAATATTATTTTATTTTCTTAGTGGGTTTAACCCCTGAATAGTGACTGGTGTTACAAACACTATTCAACCCTCAAGGAAGAATTAAAGAAAGAGCTTGGTGCCCTGAACACCGCTCTTACAGGGGAAAAAGGACTCAGCTTAATCCCCCTTGAACATTGCAAACATCTCCATCGAGAGAAGAAAGGTGACCTTAAGGAAATCAAAATCAAAACCTCTCAGCCAATAACTCACTCCTGATGCTTGAGTCCCCATTCCAAAACACAAATAACAAGAACAATCTCTACACCTCTCCCCCAAACCACCAACCACACAGTAATGGCCCATCAATAAGAGTGGCTTAGATAAAAATCAAATGTATGAATGTAATGAACTCATGAATTAAAAAAAATCAGACAACTAAATCTAAGGTAGCCATCCAAACCAAAAACTATGCTGATGATGCAACTCTGCGGACTTCTATACTGTTAGGATGGACATCCTGGAGTTGTGGACATTTGCTTGAGGCTTTAAAATTCCAAGATCAGTTATATTTTTATGTACTTTCCCAGCAAACAGAAAAGAAAAACACTGAAGCGAAGAGAGATTTCTCAGTGGTTAGGAAGACTCACTGTACTTCCGGAGGACCGGGTTCGTTTCCTAGCCATGACATAGTGGCTCACAACCTTCCGGAACCCCAGTTTCAGGGCATCTACTGTCCTCTGCTGACTTCTGTGAACACCAGGCATGCATGAGGGACTCAGACACATCAGGCAAAACATACATAGAGAAAAGAGGAAAAACTATGAAAGAGTTGAAATCAGAGAAATAATTAATTTTATATCCTGTTCTAGGTGTCGATTTTCCTGCAGTCTCTTCTTCTTCATCAAACATCACCCTTTCCTGGTCTCTTTTTTGATTGTTACTCCCACACTAACAGCCTCTACATATCTACATATATTTGTTTGTTTGTTTTTTCTCTTTTTCTGAATCGGGTTCACATTGTTTAACATTATACTTTCAGGTCCATCCATTTCCATGAAAATTTCATGACTTCATTTTTTTTCCTTATATCTGAATAATATTCCATTTGTATGTGTACCATATCTTCATTATCCATTTCATCTAAAGGGCTATTCCCTTGCTATCTGGAAATAGAAACAATAAACAGTGACATGCAAATACTTCTATAAGAGGATATGATGTTCTCTAGGTATATACACAGGAGTTAAATAGATGATGATGATGACGATGACGATGACAATGATGATGATGATGATTTGGTTATTTTATTTATTTACATTTCAAATGTTGTCCCCTGTCCCAGTCTCCCCTCTACAAACCCTACATTCTATCCCACCTCCCCTTTGCCTCTAAGAATGAGGGTGCTCCCCCACCCACCACCCACTCCCTTCTCACCTTTCTAGCATCCCCTATACTGGGGCAACAAGCTTCCATAAGGACCAAGGGGCTCCCCTCCCACTGATGCCAAATAAGGCCATCCTCTGCTACATATGCAGCTGTAGCCATGGGTTCCTCCTTGTGTACTCTCTTTGGCTGGTGGTTTGGTCCCTGGAAGCTCAGGGCGGGGCGAGGGGGCGTCTGGTTAGTTGATATTGTTCTTCCTATGGGGTTGCAATCCCCTCCAGCTCCTTCAGTCCTTCCCCTACTCTTCCACTGGTGTCCCTGGGCTCAATCTGATGTTTGGCAGTGAGTATCTGCATCTGTCTTAGTCAGATGCCGGCAGAGCCTCTCAGAGGACAGCCATGCTAGGCTCCTGTCCGTGAATACTTCTTGGTATCAGCAATAGTGTCAGGGTTTGGTGTCTGCAGTTGGGATGGATCCCAAGGTAGGGCGGTCTCTGGATAAGTTCTTGAGGAACACCCAAACTGATTTCCATAATGGCTGGATTAATTTGCACCACCACCATCAGCAGTGAATAAGGATTTCTCTTTCTTCTGTCCTCCCTAGCATTTGTTGTTATATGTTTTGATGATAGCCATTATAATGGGTGAGGGGTTATGTCAGTAGTTTTAATTTGCATTTCCTTGATGACTAGGAATGTTGGACACTGTTAAAAGTAGTTATTGGTCTACAGAGTGAGTTCCAGGACAGCCAGGGCTACACAGAGAAACCCTGTCTCGAAAAACCAAAAAAAAAAAAAAAAAAAAAAGTAGTTATTGATCACTTGTATTTCTTCTTTTGTAGACTGTTCATTTCATTAGCTATTTCATATCCAATTGTAGATTGGTAGTTTTATTTCCTTGGTATCTAATCTCCTGAGTTCTTCGTAAACTTTAGATATTAGCCCTCTGTCTGAAATATAACTGGTTAAAGATTTTTCTCTAATTATTTAAGCTGTCTGTTTCTTCTGTTGATAGTTTCTTTTGTTGTGTCTAAGGAGTTCAAAGAAGTCACAGCAAATTCCTGAACAAATTCTAGAGTACAAACAGCAGAATGAGTGAGTACGTCAATTTAACACATGGACATGGAGTTCAGTAGAGATACTGGGGTAAGTCTCTACTGAGATAGTACTGGAAATGAAGAATTCATTAAACCATATAAACAGCTCAGCAAAAACCTTACTAATAGAATGGATCGTGTAGAAGACAGAACATTAGGGCTTGGAGAAAAGAGAGAGCCATTGGATTACTCAGTCAAAGTCAATGCTAAATTTTAAAATCTGTAGACAGAAAATGTGAGATTTTTAGAATGCTATGAAAAGACAAAACTCTATGAATTATGGATGTACAAGGAGAAGAATTTCATACCAAAGCATAAAAAATATTTTCAAAAACTCATGCAGGAAAATTTCCCATATCTAGGAAAAGAGATACCTCAGGGATTCTCAGAGGGCAGTGAGGCCTCTTGAGCTTCTCCCCATTAGCTACTATTATCTGCCTATAGGTCTTCCTGGGGACAGAGTTGAAGGGACTTTTGGTCTACCTGCATATGATTGAGCATGGATAGGCCTGATCTTGTACTGGTAATTATAGCTACTGTGAGGTCGAGTCCAATTCTAGTCACATTCCAAAGATGGCATGTCTTTCACTTATTCTTTCATTGAGCTCTTATATTCTTTCTACCCTGGCTTCTAAGGTATTCGCTGAGCTATGGAGGTTGTGGTATACAGAGAAGGTCAACTATTCAATCATTCCTTACCCTCCACACTTTGACCAGTTACAAGTATCTGCAGTTACCACTGCCGACTGCAATAGGGAACCTTGCTGGCCACCGTTGATAGGGATATAAAACATAACTATTCTGGTAAAAAAAAAAAAAAAAGATGGCACATCATGTTCGTGTAGCATAGTAATAGTGGTAGCATCCCTACTAAGACCTATGACATCTCAGCCATGGGCCAGTGTCTTAGTCAGGGTTTCTATTCCTGTACAAACATCATGACCAAGAAGCAAGTTGGGGAGGAAAGGGTTTATTGAGCTTACACTTCCACACAGCTGTTCATTACCAAAGGAAGTCAGGACTGGAACTCAAGCAGGTCAGGAAGCAGGAGCTGATGCAGAGGCCATGGAGGGATGTTACTTACTGGCTTGCTTCCCCTGGCTTGCTCAGCCTGCTCTCTTATAGAACCCAAGAAAACCAGCCCAGAGATGGCACCACCCACAAGGGGCTCTCCCCCACTTGATCACTAATTGAGAAAATGCCCCACAGCTGGATCTCATGGAGGCACTTCCCCAACTAAAGCTCCTTTTCCTATGATAACTCCAGCCTGTGTCAAGTTGACACACCAAACTAGCCAGTACAGCCAGGTTTACAGTACCAGATATGGACTCCTTCCCATGTGTGGACCTAAAAGCTGATTAGAATGTGATTGGGTAACCCAACAGAAGTCATGCTAGTGTTCTGCCAATGGGCACGGGTTGCCTGGCATATTTGTATTATAGCTTCCAATGTTCACAGTTAGATAAAACTACTGATGACTTTTCTCTCCTAGAAGCAACCCCCAGAACTATGAGAACTTGCCAACAGGCTGCTTTTTACATGCTTCTCTCTAGCAACTGTCAATGCACTTTCTTCTGTACATTTTGTTTTGTATTATAACTGTAATAAGATGTGGGACATTTCTTTTCTGGCACTACCTACTTAGTGTTCTGCATACCTTAAGTACTTGGATAGGCCTCTCTTTTCCTAGATGTGGAAGTTTTTCTTCTCTGAGTTTATCGAAAATATTTTCTATGCTTTTGGTATGGAATCATTATTTTTCTGGGAATCGGTGACTTTCTGTATCAGGTCATTTCCTGCTGAATGGGGTTGTTTCCCAGTGTTCACTAAGAAAGGGCTTTGAAGTTTGTAAGGAAAAAAATAGCAAATCTACACCTGCTAATGATACCAGCAGGCCCACACTGCTGTACTAACCCTGGGAAAATCAGGAAACACCCAGATCTGACTTCCTTCACAGCTCGCCCTCTTAAAGATATGATCAAATAAGGAAGAGGCATTCTAGACTAAACTGGTCCTGAGGTCAACTGTCTGTTGGTACTTTCCTTTTCATTTCTTCCTGTCCACACCTCACTCCCTTAGCCCTACATACCCTTTATTCCTTCCTTGCTACTTGCTCTATGCAATCAAGTTCATGACTGAAAGGGATTACTAGCTCTGGCAGTGGGGGAATTTAAAGGTGTTTTGTGTCTGTTAACACTGAAATCACCATGTTCCTACCTCATCCACCATTTGCCACAGGCACTTTAAATGGGCTCTTCTCTGTTCCTTGTTTCTAAATGAGTCCCTATTATTGTTTTCATTAACCTAATTTTTTTGTAGGTATTTGGGGGTAGGGGTAGAATCAATCTGCTGGTATGCCAAAATACTAGTTTTTATTATGTAAATTTTTACTGGAATATAATGGGCATTCAGAAAATGACACATATAATGACTTCAGCTTAGTAAATTTTCACAAACTTATTTACATTAGCTTAATGTTTTCTGCATGCTTTTGATTTTTACAGCCATTTTCAATACGCTGCTTTCTAACTTGGCTTCCTCTATTAAATGTTATGTTTGTGACACGCCCTTCATTTGTTTTCATCAGTGTGGTGGGTGAATGTACCAGAAGAAAACTGTGTTCATTCTGCCCTTGTTAACAATGTGGAGTAGCACTAATCTAGGATCAACTCAAGAGCCTCCAGCTCAGCCTGCTAAGTGCTAGGATTCAGACATGTGTCATCATATACCGCTTGGGATGATTATGCAGAGTAGTGCTGTGGAACATTCATATAGATAGATTCCTGTGAACATATGTGCATGCATCCACTGAGGATGTAGCTATGAGTATATCTCATGTATACATGAGTATATCTCATGTACCACATCTATAGCTATGAGTAGAGTCACTGTCAACCTCGTCAGAATGTTTTAGTGGCTGCACTACTTTCGGAGCACTTGGAATTAGTGTTTCCCACTGTGGATTTTCTGGTTCTTCTCTGTGGTGGTGTCTGACCTCAGACACTCCACCACACCCAGAGGTGGGAGATAACATTTGGCTTTAAAGATTTAACCGTATGGGGTGGAGAGACGGCTCAGCGGTTAAGAGCATTGACAGCTCTTCTAGAGGTCCTGAGTTCAAATCCCAGCAACCACATGGTGGCTCACAACCATCTGTAATGAGATCGGAAGCCCTCTTCTGGTCTGAAGACAGCAATGGTGTACTTACATATAATAAATAAGTAAATCTTTTTAGAAAATTTAACTGTATAACTGTGCACCTATAATTTACTCCTCTTAATTGGCAAAAGACTTCCTATAGTGCTGTCTACACATTTATCTGTTTCCTTAAGATAGACTCTTTTCATAGCCTCTGCTCCCTCCCTGCTATTAATATGGCTATGTGATTTATACACTGGAGAATTACTGAAGTTTTAGAATCCAAACATTCTTACTTTTACTAAATCCTGCCACATTGGCTATCATACCAAACATAATAGTACATGCTCCCAGAAAAAAAAAATATGGGATCCAGCAGGTGCCATCTTATTTTAAATGGAAGGAATTTGAATTGTCAAAATCAGTGTCTTAGGAGCTGGGGATACAGCTCAGTGGTAGGTGGTGACTTAGCATCCACAGGGGCCCTGGATTCAGCTCCCTCTACTGTAAAAGAATCAATAAAAATGCTCAAAATCCTACCATGCCGTTCTGTCGGTATGAAGCTGGCTATTCCTTTGGATGTGGTTGCTTTTGGATTTCCTCTTATGATCTGGGTGGACCAACATTAACATCCTTCAGTGACAAAGTCCTCAGGAGAAAGGAACAAGGGATCAGATATGAAGTGCTCAGGAGGTCTTGTACAAGCTGAATCTTAAACAAACCAAGCGTATTAAGAAGTACAGCATCTTTTATATGCAGTTTTTAGGGGAGAGGTAGGGTGGAGTCGTCAGAAATCTATCATTATAATGAGACAGAGTTGCCAGGAATCTAATCAATTGTGTTGTTCAAGAGGAATGGTGTGGTGGTTTGGATGAAAATATCTCCCATAGGGCCACAGGGAGTGGTGCTACTAGGAGGTGTGGCCTTGTTAGAGGAAGTATGTCACTGGGAGGGGACTTTGAGATTTCAGAAGCTCAAGCCAGGCTCATGACTCTATCGATACTATTCCTTTGGATGTAGCCACTTTGGGATCCCCTCCTCTGATCTGGATGGGCCAGCTTGTTATCCTTCAGTGACTTTTCTTGCTACTGCCATTCTAGATGTATAAATCACAGCTACTTCTCTAGCACCATGTCTGCCTGTGTGCCACCATGCTTCCTGCTCTGACCGCGATGAACTAAACCTCTGAAACTGTAAACCAGCCCCAATTAAATGTTTTCCTTTATAAGAGTTGTCAAGGTCACAGTGTCTCTTCATGGCAATAGAACACTGACTAAGACTAAGATGCACAGGATATCTCAAATGTGTTCAAATGTGACTCAGCATATTGGAGAGGCCTTGGGATTTATAACTCCAGTCTCTTCAGTGATGGGGGGAGTTCCTAGGAATTGAATTCTTACCTCATTCCAGGCCACCACCACAGCCCCAGACTGGACCTTGCTAAGTCTGGCCCTGGGCAAAGACATAGAACTAAGTTCTTGGGATGGTTTGTATATGCTCGTTCCAAGGAGTGACACTATTAGAAGGTGTGGCCTTGTTGGAAGAAGTGTCTCACTGTGGGCATGGGCTTGAAGATCTTCCTCCTAGATGCCTGAGCATGCCCAGTCTGTTCCTGGTTTCCTTTGGATAAAGATGTAGAACCCTCAGCTCTCCTGCACCATGCCTGCCTGGATGCTGCCAGGCTCCTGCCTTGATGAAATTGCATTGAACCTCTGAGCCTGTAAGCCAGCCCCAATTAAATGTCGTCATTTATAAGACTTGCCTTGATCATGGTGTCTGCTCACAGCAGTAAAACCCTAACTAAGACAGTTCTCTTTGCTCTTTGGTCGGGGCCTCTGAGAAAGCCTTGTGTGGCCTGCCTCTCAACACTGTAAATTGTTTATCTACCTCCTGTTTCTGATATGTACGTTGTTTTCCCATTTTCTTGTTGATTTGGAAAACCTGGTCTTCTAAAATCTATTTGTTAATTTTCAGCATTGAACATGACTATGTTCTCTCCCAGACCCATTTATTATTTTATCTATTATATGTTTTCATGGAATAGATTTGATACTTTGATTTATAAAACATTTTACATTTTATACATCGGCGCTCTTAAGTTCTTCACTGCAGATCACAAGACAGTTTCTTACACATAAAAAATGTAATTATACTTTCCTCTCTCACATTTAGATCCATAAGTCATTCAGAGGTTTTGTTGTATTTAAGTTTTCCTCCATACAGCAAGGCAACATCCTGACATCTATTTAAAAATCCATTATTTCCCACTGGTCTGTAGTAATATTCTATCATATGTCACATTTCCATACATAGATACATACACTTGAAGTCCTTATTGTTTTAGAGTATATTTACCTAGTTTCACTATACTACCCCTTTGAATTATTCTTTTTATTATTAAAATTGACTTAGCTATCTATACACTATCATTTTATACAGGGTTTCAAAATGTTCACTTACTGAAAATGCTGAAATACTATTCAAATTTAAATTGTTAATAGTAAACAGTTACTATTGACAACTCTAAATATGGTGAATAAATATAAGTTAGTTCACAAAATACTATGTGTCTTATATTCTTATTTAAAAAAAACAAGACTGTTTTAACCTTATCTGAGTTTATAGTCTTCCTCATTAGGTTTTCTCCTGTTAGTATATCTTAGCTATTTTGCTATTTCTTTAACTGCCAGAGTCTCTTTGTATTTGAAATTTAACAATTCTATGGCCAGACTACACAAAATAAATAAAATATGATAGGTTTAGAGGCAAAAGCACTTGGGAGAGGATTCCTCATCAGTTGCTGACCCAGGAGCCACTAAAATGAGACAATTTCTGGAGCGGAGGCGGGGGGGGAGGGGGGGGAGGGGGAGCGAGCGTGCCTCCCTGTGGCTTGGCGCGGCAAAACACAGCATTTCAAACTCACACTTCTGGATGGTCTAATCTGTCCAGGAAGAATATGAAAGACAACGAGAAGTTCAGATCCAGTTGGCAGTATCAGGCGCTGGCCCTGGTGCTTGAAGCGTTCCTAGTCTTGGAGAAGTTTAGCACCTTGAAGACGTGACGAGCAGGGTTACCTGGCATATGGCTGAGGAGCACAAGGCGGTCTCCCTGTTCTCTGCGTGGTGGGAGGGAGGTTCTCTGCTCACCCCCTTTCCCACTTGTAGTGGCTATTCCTGGTTGTCAACTTGACTATATCTGGAATGAACTATAATCTAGAATCGGAAGGCTCACCTATGATCCTAATCTGGAGGCTCAGTGATATAAGTTTCTGACCTGGATCTTAGCATGGAGATCTTGAAGCCTAGTGGCTATGGATTCCAGTTCAAGATCATCTGGGATTAAAGGCATGGATACACACACCTTTAATCTGGGCTACACCCTCTACTGGAGACATATATAAGGACATTGAAAGAAGGAAGACTGATTCTTCCTTGCCGGCTTGCTTTGTGGGACTGAGCAACTGCAAGATCCTTGGACTTCCATCCACAGCTGCTGCTGACTACTGTTGGGGAGTTGGACTACAGACTGTAAGTCATTGACAAATTCCCTAACTACATAGAGACTACCCATATGTTCTGTGATTCTAGAGAACCCAGACTAATACACCACTTTTCTCCAACATGCTGTTTCTCCTTTGTCTGTGTTTTCCAAGGATGCCCCCCCTTAGTTCTGACATTCAGCTTCTCCATCCCCTCTGCCCCTTTAAAAAGGCAGATGACTGGATTCCCAGTCACAATCCAGGAATCTTGTACAAATGCACCAATTGTGCTCAGTTTAGGTATCCAGTGCAAACACATCAACACTGCTCAGTTTGTGATCTTTACATGATTATCCATACCTTGTACCTTTGTCTCTGTCTCTCTCTCACACGCTCGCTTGCTCTGTGGTATGTGTGTATGTGCTATATTTAATTTTTGTATATGCTGTTGTTAGTGTGGGTTGTGCATGTGGAGTGCGTGTGGAAGACAGAAGCCAATACCAGGTTGTAGTGACAATTTTGGTTTCTTTAAATCCCAGTTATGTTATATGAATATGGTTCTGTTGTAGTCCCATGTGTGGGGTGTGGGGCTGTCTCGGTTTGTCTGCAGCCGTTGACTTTGATCCTTTCATGATCTGGGATGGCCATGATTTTTGTCGGCCACAAAATTCTTGGGATTATGGACACAGCGCCCTGAGATGGGAAGTATGGTGCTCTGGAGGAGGAAGAAGGAAAGGAGGAGGAGGAGGAGGAGGAGGAGGAGGAGGAGGAGGAGGAGGAGGAGGAGGAGGAGGAGGGAGGAGGAAGCTGCTCCCCAGCTGCTTCTGGTTGATGTTTTAGAAGAAGTTGGAGATCCTGGTGAAGATTGGACTTGCCCCAAGGACCTCAGTGCCCCTAATCAGCAGGAAGTGATCTATTTTGTTGGCTGAACGAGGTCTACACCCCCTTTCCCCTCTAATCTTTCCTCACTGTCTTAGGGTTTTACTGCTGTGAACAGACACCATGACCCATGCAAGTTTTATAAAAGACAACATTTAACTGGGGTTGGCTTACAGGCTCAGAGGTTCAGTCCATTGTCATCAAGGCAGAAACATGGCAGCATCCAGGCAGGCATGGTGCAGGAGGAGCTGAGAGGTCTACATCTTCATCTGAAGGCTGCTAGTAGAAGACTGACTTCCAGGCAGCCAGGGTGAGGATCTTAAGCCCACACCCACAGTGACACACCTACTCCAACAAGGCCACACCTAATAAGGTCACTTCCTGGGCCAATCATACAAACCATCACACTCACTCATACCTAGTGTTGGGGGTTGGAAGGGATAAGGGTGGATTAGGGGTAGAAGGGAGGTAGAGGCATAAGAACCCAAGAAAAAATAGCCCCAAAAAGTTTGGCAACACGGGGCCTTTCCTCAGTCACTATCTTCTTTTTTGAGCTAAGGTCTTTCAGTGTGTCTGAAAATCATTGACCTTTTTTTCTGATAGATTGCCTGAACATTAAAAAGCTGCCTGTTTTTACTCTCCCTGACCCCAACACCGGGATTATAGGCATATGCCACCATGCCCGGCCTTTTATGCCTAGCTGGCGATCTGAGCAAGGTTCATTATGATGGCAAGTCGGGCATTTTCCCGTCTGAGCCCTCTTCTTAGACCTCACTTCATGATTCCCAATCCCGCCTTTTATCATCTATTTTGCCATCGCCTTGTGCCTGTCCCTGCTACGGTCTATTTCCTTACTGCTTTCTTGTTAACAACAACAACAACAACAACAACAACAACAAGCTGTCTCTCTAGAACAGTTTTGACTACTTTTACTTTTTGTTATCAACAAGAAGCAAACTAAGGGACAGAAGGACTTATTTGGATTTAGGTTTGAGGGGGTATAGGAGTGGGTCATGGTTGAGCCGTTGGGGCCTTGGAGCAGTCAGAAATCAGAAAAGTTCGAGGCCAGGTGGTGGCGGCACACGCCTGTAATCCCAGCACTTGGGAGGCAGAGGCAGGCAGATTTCTGAGTTCGAGGCCAGCCTGGTCTACAGAGTGAGTTCCAGGACAGCCAGGGCTATACAGAGAAACCCTGTCTCGAAAAAGAAAACAAAAACAAACAAAAAAACAAAAAAACAAAAATCAAAAAGTTCGAAGCAGGCTATAACCCTCAAAGCTGACCCCCCCCTCACTTTCAGTGACAAACTTCCTCCAGCTGTGCTACACCCCATCTCCACAGCCTCCCCCCAAAGCATCCCCAACTGACTAGGCAGTGTTAAAATGCCTGAGCCTGAACCAGACATCCTAAATCCACACCACGCATCACCACACATCACCACACCTCACCTCACCACATCACACTGTCCCGCATCACACCACACCACGCCACACCCCACGGCACTGCACCACACCACACCACACTGCACATGCTTCCGTTCATCTCACGTCAGTGGCTTGTTACAGACCTAGTGGACCAGAGAGCACACCACACCAACGAATCCTGTGACCCAGTGCATGTCGGCTTACTGATCTTATGAGGGAAAACCAGGTTACTCCCCGGTCTTCTGCTGAGTGTGCACTGAGTTCAACTCTACCTTGTCTACTGGGTCATTGTGTGTGGGACACATGTGGGTGGGGAGAAGGGCCGAGGGAGGAACAAATACACACAAGTTTAGGATTTGAGTTCTCTGACTACATTCTTTCTGTTGTCGGAAGAGCTCCCGGGACAGTGCTCTTCCTGTTCTACTTGCCGGCTTCTGTGTGGGACTCCGGGATGTTCTGCCACCGAGTTCTGTTCGTGTGTTCCTCAGTTGCAGACTGTTTACTAACCTGACAGAGACTCACTTAGTCCTCCAGCGTCCTGCTCTCCTGCCTCTCTTTGCCTTAGGCAGAGGACGGAGGCCAGGCATGAAGCATGTGCCTTAAATATCTTGAGCCTTCCTCCACTCAACACAGGAGCAGGCCCTGCGGGGCTCAGTCCTCCTCCCTTAGCTGCAGACCAACTGTTTGGGATTATGTGGTCTCGGGAGGCAAGATTTCAGCTTCTGCAGAGAGGGTTTGGGAGAGGCTGGCAGAGCGAGAGTGACCAAGATCAAGAAGCTGGTCTCCCTGGGGATACCTGTTGTCACCTGCGGTGGCTCCGAGCCCCTTGTACAGCTGAAGTAGCTCTGAAGGACACTGCATTTTGTATCTTGAGGCCACTGTTGGCATACATGGGCGCACACTGCACCAGCTTCTTTCTGGGTCAAGTCCCTCTGGTGGGAGAAGAGGAAGTTCGTTTGATACCCAAGTATCTGCCCTCTGTCTCCACGTCTTGTGATTTGGGTGGCTTCTGGCAGAAGCAGAGCCCTTAGCTTTGTTTCGAGGGTACTTCTTGTCACTTGGGAATCTCTCCTGGTTTCCTTTCCCCAGACCATGATGTCTGAATCCACCCAGTCTGACTGGGACATTGAAAGGGTACTGGACAGCTAGCCTGCTGGCTTATCTTTGTCTTATGGACATTTCTCCTCTCAGCATCTCTTCCAATTACAGATGTAGAAAGAATCCAGAACTGCCGATCATTGGTTTTCAGGAAGACTAGGGCTCTAGGAAGAGACAGAGGACACAAGCAAACAGTGGTCCCTCTCAAGCGAGCAGACCGAGTTTTCTAGTGCACACCAGTTGAATGGCTAATAGTTTGACTCGTGGGGACAGATCCAACTCTATTCCACCAAACTTCCTCTAGTTCCAACTTCTCTCATTTCCAGGGAGCATATGAAGCATTTTCGGGTTTTATCGACTGCTTTGGGACCCCCTCAGCTTCTCTTTCCCACTGAGTGACTGGTGATCCAGGTCCCCACGGTAAAGAGTTTTGCTCCCATCACGGCGCCTAATCTATCAGCGTGCTAATGCTGGCGGGAGACAAGGGGCAGGGGTCGCTTATTTGATTGTTGTATCATTTATGTGTCAGCGACTTCCAACACTATTATCTTTGTTTAGCGCAAACGGAGGGCAGTTAGTGTTCCTGGCAATCTATCTCAGGATCAAAAAGCTACGGAGACGGAGCCAGCCTTTTCTCTGAGCCTTTATCTCTCCGCCATCATTTTCTCAGCTGGGAGCCCATGATGACTCTTCTTCCAATATGCCGCTCAATGATTTTAGATGATTGATCTTTCTAAAGTGCCTCTCCGTTTTCTTGCCACACAGACGTGGATAGATTAAGCAATTATGGATTATTTCAACATCGGATGGCCCAGGACAATTAGTCAGAAGGGAAGCGAAGAGGTAGCCCTGCTGCTTTCCTGGAGGGGGAGATTCTTAGGGGCCTTTAAGGTGGAAGCAAGAATGGCTTGCAATTGGGATGGGAAATGGCACAGGACAGGGCCCTGCTGATACGTGGGGCTGAGGATTCATAGTTGTACAGTGGCAGCCGTTTGGATATTGTTTTATTGGACCACGGCACAAAGAACCCTCTCTATCTTCAAATCAAAGCAGCACTTTAGAATAGCGTTCCTTTAAGGGAGATTAAATTGCCTGGTGCTTCTTGAAGCAAACAAAGTTGCAGCAGGGAGAGCGGAGAGAGCGAGCGCCTGAGCAGTGCATGTAATAAAAGACAATAGATTAGATAGCCTGTGGATGGATCCCTGCCCTAAATCACTGCCGAGGCCTGGCTGCCAGGAACAGACTCTCCAAGCGGGGCCAGGATGTTTTATGGTGGCTGCTGTGCTGCAGGGGAGTGAATTACAACCTTGCTGTCAGTGAGCGGCTATCTGTTATCCCACATGTAAACAGGTATTCAAATCCTGACTCCGGAACCTTCGCCTTGGCATTCAATCATCCTGATAATCTAACCCCTGTCCCCAGCCAAGGTCGCTGCTTGGATTGTGTGACTTTCAGACTCTTCTCTGGCACTGAAGGCAGGAGCAGCCGGGCTGACAGCCGCCCAACTTATCAAGTGGGCTGACAGCCCCAAAAATTAACTTTGATATTTTGTGTGGAATAATTCAGTGGCAATTGGGCCAGATGATGTTCTGTAACCTAAATTCAATTTCCATCATGGGGAAACATCACAGTCACCCCATTGCCAAGAGCACCTAGCAAATGAGGGAGTGTGTGTGTGTGTGTGTGTGTGTGTGTGTGTTTGTGTCTGTCTCTGTGTCTGTGTGTGTCTGTGTGCATGTGTGTGTCCGTATGTCTGTGTGCATGTGTCTCTCTGTGTGTGTGTGCCTCTGTATATCTGTGTGCGTTTGTTTGTCTATGTCTCTGTGTGTCTGTGAGTATGTGTGTGTCCATATGTCTGTGTGCATGTGTCTCTGTGTGTGTGTCTCTGTATATCTGTGTGTGTCTGTGTGTGTTTGTCTATGTCTGTGTGTGTCTGTGAGTATGTGTCTGTGTGTGTCTGTATGCATCTGTGAGTTTGTGTGTGTGTGTGTGTGTGTGTGTGTACAAGAGCAAATAGTCCCACCACACATCAGGCATTCCTATTAACACTGATACAATGTGGTATGCTTGCACATTGATTACTCTGGGGCCTGGGGATCTTTATGCAGGCTCCTGTCTTTCTTTCACTGCCTGGGTTAAGCCTCCTCTTTCCTGTGGTGAGGGGCAGAGGGAGAGAAGGAGTGTGAGAGAGGGAGGAGGTGTAAAACCTTCCATTATAGCAGGCCTCTGAAAAGCCCAAGGATGGAGGGAGACGCTGTCCTCACTGAAGGTGGGACAGCCTAGTGCGGTGGAGTACAGGCCATCTGCACTACTCACGCAGGACAGGAGTGCAGTGGGTAACCAGCAGATGAGGAGGGTGCATTCTGCTCAATGCCTGGCCCTGCTCATTCGTGTCGTCTCTCGGAGCATCCGTTTTCCTTCCTGTAACATGCAGAACAGCATTCTCCCAGTCCCTGACCCAGAGTAAGTAGATGTTCAAACCATGGAAGCCGTGGCTCACCGGTCAACTGGAAAGACAAGGCTTCAGGACTGGTTCCCTCCAGGGACTTTAGAACATCCACCTTGCTGAGTTACCAGCCTCGGCCATGCCGCTGGACACGAATTCTTCTAAAGGAATAAGAGGCATCGCTGCAGGGGAGCCTGTTTTGACCCACATGGCATCCACAAAGCCATGGATGCCAGCTCAGAAGGGAACTAGGAGAGCATCTACATCGCCACAAACATTTTCTGGAATGAGAAGCAGAGGCTCAGTCAGGACGAGCACTCTACCCGGTGACACGATGCTATAGACCTCATATGACACCCTCCGGTCCTGGCTTGCTGGCTGGCTGAGAGTGGGAGGCAAAGGCCCCTGCCCACTTCCTGTGAAGATCTTGAGACGAAGGCATAAGAATGGCGTTTACCTAATGCAACTGGCCATTCTGGGGGGGTAGGGGGCAGAGAATCTAAACCTGAGAGCGCCATTCAGATTCTACATATTAGAACTATCAGAACGTGTCACTCCTACCTCTCACGGGAGATAGTTTTGTGTAGGTGTAACTTTATCATTTGTTAAACATGAAGGCAATGGGTGTACTCAGGAGATGGATGCTGTCGGGGACGGTCACTGTTCGTCGTCAAGAGAATACGGAATTGCCTGGAGACAGGCCTCTATGCACACCTGTGACGAGAAGACGCATCTCAGCCGTGGGTGGGATCATTCCCTGTGCAGGGATCCTGGACTGCGTAACCTGGAGACAATGAGCGGAACACTAGCATGTACCTGTCCCCTTGGGTCTCTTGACTGTGTTCGATTTAACGCTCTGCTTCTTGGAGCCATCACCTCGACCACCCCAACACGATAGACTACACTTGGACTGTGCACTAGAATAAGCCCTTTCTCCATTAAGTTGCTTTTCAAGGATTATTTTGTCACAGCGACAGGGAAAGAAACTAATGCAGGCGTGTGTGAAATTTTATATAAAATATTAGATGTGAGCGGATGTTTGCGGTGTCCTCTTTAAAGCCGTTATTTCCCATTTCCCGTCCACCATGGTTTATTCGTTTTACAATTAGCATAGCAAGCAACAGGCTTCATTATGGCGTCTTTATGTATCTTTGGGTTTGCTGGTCCCCCTCCCTTGCTCTACCCCCAACACCCTGTCCCCCTGTACTCCTCTACCCACATCCCAATAGCTTTGTGAGCCTGCCCTCCCTGCTGGGACAGGTGCCATGGTGAAAATACCCCATCTTGCTTTGGGTAATGATGAGGAAGAGCGGGGAAAGGAAAGGACTGGTTCTAGGAGAAGAAAGGGAAGAGATGAGTGTGAGGAACTGTCTCCAGCATCAGCACACAGCTCCTACGGCTTCACACTGGCTCATAAATCAGTCCCTTGTATTGTGTTTGAATTAAAAGAAAAAGAAAAAAAAACCAGGAGAATCTGAGGGGTTTAGGATTTTTGCTGTTTAAATCCAGTGCTAACTCAAGTGTCTTGTCTACCACATCTTATGACACCAAAGGCAGATCCTAGCCAGATTTATGTTCTGGTCCTTAGTGAGGGTTCCCGCTGTGTGTCTCCTTCTCCTGAGGCCCACAACCTAAATTCTATGACTCCAACGGGCCTTGGCAGTACATCCAGGGCCATCTGCCAAATGCCTGGATCTTATTTGTTTCCCCCATGTCTCCCCCAAGAAACACTCTTGTTCGTTTAAATACAGACATGACTACCTTTGCTGGGACCCACGTATTTATCTCCTTAAATAGAAATGCCATGTGTGTAATGCTTTCTTTTGAAAAGGAAAGCCCAGGGATTGTCTGCATGAGGTTATAAAATGATCCCAAGGTCCAAGTCTGGCTCTAAGCAAGTTGAGTATACATCACCTCGTTTAATTCAGCAATATCATCAATGTCAGTGCGTATCCACCGGCTGTTGGCTATTGGTCATCCGGACCTGACACAAACTCAATAAATACTCCATAACCCCTGACAGCCGCTAGCAGATTAGCCCGAAATGAATGATTGCCCAGCCAACACCTGCTGAACCAAATCAGCCCCGTGACGGATGGCCCTGTACTGAGCTCTGACCACTAGTGAGATCAGTGGAAGAATGATTTTATACTTTAAGAAAAGAATTAGAGACGGCGGTGGCTGGA
This sequence comes from Apodemus agrarius, assembly GCA_964023405.1. NCBI lineage: Eukaryota > Metazoa > Chordata > Mammalia > Rodentia > Muridae > Apodemus > Apodemus agrarius. The sequence continues at coordinate 19,720,300 of OZ030023.1, read as the reverse complement.
GTGATTGGAAAGCTTTCAGCGGGGGCCGTTTTTCTTCTCTTTCTTCCTTTTCCCTGGACAGATGACCTGCCGCCGCTCTCCTCCCACTCCCGAGGCTAGGTGCACCCGAAGCAGACAGGAGAATCAAGGGTGCGGGGTGGGGTGGGCGACAGCTGAGGCTGGCTCTAGGCGACTTTGGGAGCACGCAGAATGTAGACTGCTTTGTTGCAGAGGCAAGGAGCCGCCCTGAGACAGACGCCTATCCAGGCAGGTGGACACCATGGTTACATCACAGACACGCACCCGATCCCATGGGAAAGCGGGACCGCAATTTAGGGAAGGGCTGGGTCGCATTGGCAAATGGAGCGCTGAGCTGGGCGTTCCCGCTGATCCTGCAGACAGCATCCACTCTGTCTTTGCCACCGCCACATGTTGTTTGAATTAGAACACAGGCCTGTTGGAAAAGTCTATTTCCAAACAACAAAGCCTTTTGTTCCGGTTTTTGTTCTTTCACGCGGTAGATGGGAGGCACTGCTCTGTGTCGTCTGGCGAGTGTTTCGAACTTGGCCTTTCTCACACATACAATGAAGGCTTTCTGCTCACTCTCCTTCCTCTAACAGGGACTTTTTAATTAAACCAGACCTTGGTTCTCAGAACAGGTGTGCTGATTTCCTGTACGGAAGTCTGTTTGTTTGTGTGTTTGTTTGTTTGTTGGCTAACAATTTGGCACTGGGACATCAGTCTACACAAAGGGGATGCTTTTACAAATAGACCTTTGAAACCCATTGCCATGTTGATGTAAGGGCTCTTCTGAGAATATTACTCATTAAATCACAACGTGCTTTCTGCCAGGGGTTGAAGACATATCTCTATCTACTTTGAGTTCCAGGAACGTTTACCTTGAATGATCATTTAGATTTGGTGCTGTGAACGCTTTCAACACTGGTGACAAGGACATACCTGAGCAAGTTGCTGTGACTTAGTGACAGCCACTTGGGACAGGCCTGGGGTTGGGTGTTAATCTCATTAGTCATATTTTCTGTCTTGACTTAGGACTTTCAGAATTCTTTCATCTTGTAGAGTTCAGGGGTTTCGATTTTGGGTTTTTGTTTTTGGGTTTGTTTTTTTTTTTTTTTGGTTTTGTTTTTTTTTGTTTTTTTCAGTGTTGGGATTAAACCTGGGGCCTGTTGCATGGGAGAAGCATCTTGTGAGAGTTGGAAGCAAGCCAAAGTTTTTGGTTTGGTTTTAGATTTGGTTTTGGTTTTGGTTTTTTGGTTTTTGGTTTTTGGTTTTTGGTTTTGGGATTTTGGATTTGGGGATTTTGGTTTGTTTGTTTCTTTGGTTGGTTGGTTGGTTGGTTTTTGTGGTTCCCATATAACCTTGTTGGCTGTACGGGAGTAGAGATAAATCAAGTGGTTGATTTTGCTTTTGCTCTTGGATTTTGAGACCAACATGGTAGTACAGGCAGGTAATCTGAGCACAGAGATCCTCAGCTGCATCTAGAAGAAGCGATTTTAGGTAACTTACCTTTGTAAGAAGATGTTTTTTGTGCCTGAAAATTCTCCCGCACGAGGTCAGGTCTGTTCCGTGTGTGTGTGTGTGTGTGTGTGTGTGTGTGTGGTCTGTCTGTAAGAAGTTAGCTCCCAGAGGGATACCCAAGGGGTCCTTCCTACCTTGCTTAGTACAGAAGCCCAGATCACCTGCACAGTGAGTCCTACTATGTGGTAGATGGCTTCTTCCCTGACACAGAAGGCAGAGCAAGCCAACAGGGGCTGGCCTTGCTGTTTCTGTCCCAGGCACTAGGTGGATGTATATCATTGTTGGCCACTCTGTATTTCCTCTGTGTTCAGTTACTCTGCCACACGTGTGGCCTGGCCTCAGGAACTCAGCTCTTCTGGTTGAGCCCACTGAGTCCTTCCTCAACACCGTTTCTGATGGATCACTTGTCTGCGTGTCTCCCTTGCAATTTGATCCTGGTCTCTGCTGCCAGTGTCTTGATACCTTTGCATGCATGACACACAAATGCCCCCTCTCCGCTCTTCCATCCAGTATTCAAATTTTAAAGACGGACTCTGGGCCTTATTCGGTTCAAAGTTATCCTCTTCAACATCATGGCAGATCTACTTGTCAGGAAATGAGATTCTTCCTTGGGGCACCCTCATCCTGTCTATTCTTATTTTGTTTCTGGGTAGGCTCGTGGGTCTCAACTCTGCTGCACATTTGAATCAGAGAGCAGCACTTGAAAAATAGTAGGGCCACCCCCAGTCAATTGGAACTAATTACTAAGTGTTAGTGGGGCCTTGAATAGCTGGGTATTTTTTTTTAAGGTTGACCAGATGGCCCTCACGTGCAAGCCAAGGCCAAGAAAAACCACTAGCACAGAGTCTGGTTTTGAGCAAGGTCTGAAATGATTTCCAGGCTGCTGTTGGAGCTGCCATTGGAGGCTGTGACTGCACAGTGCTGTTGTACAAGCAAGGTACTTGTTTGTTAAGCCCTGTAGGAATTTACAGAGATGCTTGAAAACCAAGTATCCTCTGCCCACTGCTGTCAGACAGATGGACATACGACTTGGGGAAAACTTTGGAGTGTGAGGTGAGGAAGAGAAGGGGATGGAAGAGACGGCAGGGAGAGCCAGAAACACAGCCTGGCAGTCAGTCCCTGTGACAGCTGTTCCCAAGAGGCCCAGCACATCCTTCTGTAAGTGGGCACTGAGGGGAGAGATTCGGTTCTGGGCCGGAGTGTACCCAGAACCAGTCCCATAACAGGACACAGGCCAGGGTGTTGTGAGAGGACACGGAGAGGTTTCAGGATATTATGAGCTTCTGGGAAGGTCAGCAGCGTCTGTTTTCTTCCCTCGCTTGGTCGAAAGGCCTTTGCAGGTGTTAGTCCTGCCTCATTTATCTTCCGCTGTCAGGGGAGTGCAGCGTTCCACGAAAGTGAACTTTCCTGAAATCCCGAGCCTGTTCGTTCTCAAGCCAAAATTTCATTTATTTTAGCCATTCTAGATGGGAGACTTTCTAAAGTGCATTACACACCTCCTTACTTTCTCAGAAATACAACTGGGTTTAACCCTTTCCGGATGACCTGGCCTCATGCTTCCAACCAGCAGCCACAGCCACTTAACTTTACCCATTTTCCCTGCCATCAGGCTGCTATCAATCCTCCTGACGGTTATTGAGCTGTGCCTCATGCTTCTCTCTTCTTTCCTCTGAACTTCTCGGATATGCCACATCCAGTCTGATTGACTGAGAAATCAACAGCGAGTGTTAGATTTTTTTTTTTTTAATGTTAGCAGGAATGAAGGGGCCTAAGCAAGCCGGCCTACACAGTTGGTACAGTTTGTGCAAGAGTTACTTTAAATATCCAGAGATTTCTCTGCTTGCACACCTTGGAACTTACTAGAAGTCAGACTTCAAGTTAAGTAGGGGTGACGTTGCAGTGGGCTTGAAGAGCTGTATAAGTATTTTCTCCTGACTGTTCATTTTCAGGAATGCCATGTGTCTTATCCAACTAGCCGGGTCCCTGCACTGGATATGTTATTGCCCTTACCTGACAGACTGTCACCAGGCTTTTTGCCTGTGGGTTTCATGAATCTGGACTTTGTCTGACAAAGAACCACCCCCACACACACACTGAAAGAAATGAAGATCAAAAGCCCCTTCAGGAATATGTCCAGGTCCTCAGACTAAGATACAGAGCCCTAGTTTGAAGAGCTGTCAGGCTCAGACAGATGCAGTGACATTTGGAAAATAATTTGAATCACCAGAGGACCATGGATATTGGATGGTCAGTAAAGAAGTCCCCCTTACACTTGCTGTCAGCACCAATCAACACTAGTCCAGCATTCTCCAGAGAGGAGCCTTGTCCTTACCTAAACCTTGGTGTCTTGTGGAGTTCTGTCACTGGGCCTGGCAGCCCCAGTGTATTTCTTGCAAGAAATAATAGCCTATGGGGATCACAGGAAGGAAAGGCTGTGGGGTATAGAAAGATGGTTCTGATGGGTCCTGGTCACAGTCACAGATGGGGCTTGAGTATTTCCTTCAAAAGCATCTCTAACCTGGGTACTTGGCCACTGTCATCGTGTGTTGGAAAAACCAGAGGGGCATTACCATCCTGTGTTATAGACCAGACAAGGTGTCTTTCCTGAGGTCATGTAGCTAGAGAGCGATGTAGCTGTGGTTAGAATTCTGAGGAATAGTCATGCTGAGGATACATTCCTCCTTTTGAGTCGCCAGGCCTGGCAGCCACTCCCTATGTCATGGCTTCACTATTTTTCTCTGGAAGCTTCAAAAGATGTGCAATGCTTGCGGTGATGACAGACCCTGATGGGCAGAGGCGGGACTAACTCCTCTCCTAAATGGGATAGACAGCCATTCCATGGCGTGTTGGTCTGACAGGACAGTTATCCTAGAAATGCCACCACTCATGTCCCCCCAGTTACCTGAAAGCCCCAAATTAGAGCTTGACTGCCCCAGCTTCATGTTCTTTCCAGGGTGCAGTGATACAAATCCCTCCGGAAAGACCTACTTCATGACCCCCTGCTGTTTACCTGCTATTGAGAGAAAACGACTTTCAAATGTTTTTGTGAGGGCAGATTGGGAAGGAGAATAGGGAAGCCTGGACATTCTCAGCCGACAGGTCAGCTTGAGAGACAAATGGGGTGCAGAGGAACCAGGGAGACCCGCTTCATCTGGGAGTCATTTGGAGGCTAGAAATCCAATGATCTGGTAGGAAGTACATTGTAGCAGAAGTGGTGGACAACCTCTATGTAAACACTGGGGGCCTTGCAGCCACAAAAGCACCTCCTGCAGGAGGATCTAATTGAGGATTGCCTGAGAGATCAAGGATTGCTGGTGCAGACAATGCCAGCCAATTAGGAACTGCTGTTTAGAAGAGTTGCTTTCTTGGGCCAATGGGGTGTGGGTGGAGGGGATTAAAGGAGCAGCAGTGCTCAGATGAGCTCACTGCAGCATTTCTCACCTGCTCCCAGAGTCACCTCACCTCTAATCCAAGAGCAGGTAGAATCGGGGGTGAGTAGTCCAGGGCACAGGCAACAGTACGTAGCACATGGTGGAGTTTAGAACACACCCCAACAGATGTAGACCTGGGGTTCAGGCAATCGTTGGTGATTCCAGAACCATCAGCATTCATCATGACCGTGTCATCTCACTTAGTCCCAATTTCCTGGACCAATCGCCATCTCTTTGGTACTTAAATCATGCGGTATTTGGAAGCATCACACATAAAATCAGACTCAGTAAATGCTTAGTCAATATTTAGCATGCCACCAAGACATGCTGGGAGCTCTGAGTACATTGAAATACAGTGCCTAGCACATGGCTGGTAGAAGGAAAATACCCTCTCCTGATACCCGTGCCTTTGTGGGCCAGTGTAGACTCAGAAGACAGAGCCACATGGCCCGTTCCAGTTCCAAGGCAAGGATGTCTGTTTCTCTCTGCCCTGTCAATGAGAAGAAACCAAATGATTTTAAAATCTCATATATGCCTCTGCCTCATCACCATGCTACATACAACAGTTAGTTTTAGTCAGTTTGATTAGATTAAGACACATCAAGGGGACAAGTAAAGCCACATTGCGTCTGCGCCGGAGTTTCTACTGTCCTAAAGTATAGAGTCTAACCCAACAAATGGACTAAGCCCTTGGTGGGTTCACAATATAATGCCATTAGGAAGAATGGGTTCAGAGTAGGCGGTGAGAGTCAACAGCGGTGTGTTCTGGGGGCTCTAGCTTTCCTCTGCTCCCTGGCTAACATGATGAGGCTATCTCCCTCTGCCAATGGCTCCTTGTCTCTATAGTCATCAACCACATATGCAGCCAAGCAGCCAGGCTGGACCCTCTGAAACCGTGAGCCGAATTACACCCCCTCTCCCTCGTTTGCCAGGGTAGTAAAATGTAATCAATAACCACCACCCTGACAGTCCCTGCTCGGAGGCAGTCCCCACTCCCAATTAATCTTTTGCTCATCTTTTCTGAGTCATCTTCCACTTCTCTTCCTCCCCACCCCCCAGTCCCATGCACATGTGAACCTGCACTTGTTCGTCTTTGTAAAGCTCTCCCAGCCTGAAGACTCTTATCTTGGCAGAACCGAGTCCTCCCTCCCTCCCCCATCCCCACGCCGCAACGCGCCCCGTACCCCCCCCGCCTCCACCCCCCCTCCCCCGTGCAGATCTCAGCCTGGTGATTGGGTTTCAGAAACAGTATAGTACTAGTGGTTTGTGCCTGCCACCTCATACTTGGGATGTGCTCCCTGGGTTTGGTTGTTTTGGGAATAAGGTTCTCATCACATCTCATCTGAGCTACCTGTGCAGATGATGGTGTAATAGACACAGCAGCGTGGCAGGAGTTCTGCCACAGCAGAGTCCACGGAGTCTAGTCATCCAGAGAGTCCTGTGAAACACGGGCTTTCTAGTCCAGTGGTAGGAGAGCACTGACTTGCGTGAGCATGTCTCAGAACTTCTCAGCATCTATAGAGCACACAGAATGACCCTGTGTCTGTTTATTGATCGCGAGACCCTCCTTGTGGCCCTGTTAACCTCGGCACACTCCGTCAGTGGTGAGAGAGAACTGGCTAATGCCACTCTGTGAGAGACAATTGTTAGAGTCTCGGGACTTTCATGAACTGGCTAAGTGTCATATCGGTACTATGGGATTGAACCGTAAACAGGACACAGCGGGCACCATGGAAATGGCTCAATGCTACAAATCAGGATTCTTTACCCCAGAATTCTGAGGATTACAGCTCTGGAGATCCTAGTTTATAGGACTGAGAAAGGGCTGGCATATAGGCCAGAGGAAGGAAGTGCAAACATAAATTCTCTGGCAGCCACAGGGGCTTGCAACCCTTCCAAGATTCCCCTGGGGAGCCATGTGCAGCCTATCTGGTGGACCAGAGATGATAATGAAGACAATCAGACCTAAGGAATGTGTTTCTCCACCCAACTTAATTTGTTCCTTACAGAGCCTGTTGCCAATTAACCAATTAGTAGCTAATTTAATTTCCTCATCAGGGTCACAGCAGAAGGTTTTCTAATTTGAGTGAGAGGCGCGCCAGAGCAGGTGCAAGCACGCTTCTGTGTCTGCTAGTGACAGCCTGGCCTGACTAGAGGCTGTACATCTCCAGGGAGACAGAAACCAGGCGTTCATTTCGGATCTCGCCAGTGGCTGGCTGAGAGACCTTGGACAAGTCACTTATCTGCTGAGTTTCTCAGCTACAAAATGAGGCTAATCCTGACCGTCCTTGGGTCATTTCAGGGCTTTGTAACTTGTACCCTTTACTTTCTCCCACAGGGCACACACACAGCTCAGAAATAACCAAGTGCATGAGAGATCTACAGGTGGGTAAGCACCCTCCCTGAAGGCCACCTGCTCATCCTCTGGCATCTGAGAGAACCTGGCTCTCAGTGTATGCGTTTTCTCCTTAAGTCATGGAGAAAATGATTGTCTTTTGCCTGGAAAGATCTTTTCAAAGCAACCCTGACACACACACACACACACACACACACACACACACACACACCAAGCCAGTTTGATCAGTTTGATGAAGACAGCTCCCCCTCAGTGAAGTTAAAACAGGAGGCAGTTTTGAACGCACAGTTGATTGTCTCCTTTGACTTGCGTTCAGTGGGACCCACCCACCTTCTGACCGATCCCCTATGATGGGAACCTCCTCATTGGTTCTGCCTCCTGCCTTGTTTCTCTGCAGCCATGGCTCATGTTCAGCTTGCCTTCCCTGGGACCTGCATGCTTACCATTACATTCAGAAACCCGCGGGTCTCAGCTCCCCTGTGCTTCGCCTCCATCGCTCTGCCCATGCCTGAGCCTTTCTAGATCCCAGTCTGAGTTCTGCAACAAGTGGTTGAGCTACTCAACGAGGGGGGGGCTCTATAATGTCAGGAGGAAATTCCACAGGAGCGAGGCTTGGGCATCTGAAAATTAAGGGTCTGAGGTCCAGGAAAGCTACTTCCGGAGTGCGCCAGGACACAGGCATACAGAAGAAGAGAAGCCTTTGGTGAATAGTTCTCTAAAGGAGGAACTCCCTTTCATAGGAAAGAAAAGCACACACCCCCCTTTGAAAATCCTCCTTTCTTAAAGGCTGGGTACCGTGAGCGCCCTTTCCCCCAGCTGCTGCACAGATTCTGGTATGTTCTCATTGGTGCGTACTGAAGTGTATGCGATGGGTTTAAAAAAATACCCATTTAGTGTGCATACAGAGTATCGGTTTTATATATTCACACTTTCGCAAAAACAATTAAAATCAAGTTGAGAACGTTTGATAACTCTCAAACAAAATCCAGAACCCATTAACCATCAGAGCTGATGCATGCTTTCACCTCATTGGGTATCAGCAGATACTCGTCTTTCTGTATCTGATGTGAAGATCTGCCCTTCAGGTTATAATTATAAGGACTTCCTCTGGACAATCCATTTACTTATGTCTATACTTAGCCAGCACCACATTAGCTTCATATATATATATATATATATATATATATATATAACACATATATTATTTTTATATCCTGACTTCAAAGATTATATGTAATATTTAATATACTATCTATTATATATCACATAATATTTAATATATCATACGTTATATAATATTTAACATATCATATATTATATATATTATCTTTGAAGTCAAGATATAAAAAAATAATTTAACTTTCTTTCTCCTTTTTAGATTATCTGGACTGTTTTATGTCCACTAAAACTTTACATATATTTTAGAATCTGATTTTCAATTTCCCCACAAAGCCTGATATTTATGTACAGACTTCATTTAAGCTGTAGATTCATATGTGGAATAATGTCACCTTAATAATAGCTGTCTTCTGATCCATAAAACTACATTTCCTATTTATTCTTCTACTTATTTTAAAAAATATTTGCAGTTCTCAGTACTCAAAGTTTGAAAACTCTTGTTAAACTCACTGTCTATGAATATATCAACCTTCTGTTGCCACTGTAGATGAAATCGTTCTCTTAATTTTATTTCTAGTTGTTTGCTGTTAGAGAAACAATGATTTTTTTTTAAATACTGCATCTTTCACATATCTAAATGATACTTCCTTACAACCCCCTGGTACTCACCATCCTAACACCCCCCCAAATTCATATCTCCTTTATTTAGTTATTAATAACTAAGGTCCAATTAGATCTGCCGATATGACCCAAGTGTGTGGTAATCCTCTGGGGCGTGGGCACTGTACCTGCCACCACATCCCTAGAAGAGAGTGACTCTCCCTCTCCCAGCAACAATCGACTGCCCATAGCTCCCCCACCAAGGGATAGGGGCTCAGAGCCCCTCAGCCATTCATCTGAAATTTGACTGGCTTGATCTTGTGCAGGTGACCACAGCTACTGTGACCGACATGTGCACAACAGCCGTGTCAAGTCCAGAAGGCTGCAATCCCCATTTCTTCTCACCTGCCAGCTCTCTCCTTCTTTCCTTCCTAGCCCTCCACGATGCTCCTGAGCCTTGGAGGGGAGGTGAATCTAGAGTATCCACCACCTAACACTCATGGTCTCTTATGCTTGACACTTCAACCATCCACAAATGCAAATCTCTGCATTAAATGCTACTTGCTACAAAAAATAAAAAAGTTTTCTCCAACTACAGTTGAGAGTACTATAGATCTGTGGCTCTAACCACATGCTTGGAAGTCAGTTTGATAGCATGGCTATATAACACAGCATCAGTAGGTTCCCCCCCCCCCAACACCTGAGATTGGTCAGCGTTAGGGGGCCAGACACTAAATCCTTCCTGCTTATCAGGCCTCAGATCCAATCAGAGCAGAGCTGATTAACCTATCACCCTGGCCCTGTTGAACCAGTGGGCACATTTTGCTAGGCAAGTGAGTACCATAAGATTCAGGGTTCCACTCTGAGCTCATCCATTTATTTCTTTCCCAGCAGCCTGAATAGCACCTAAAATTATTTTTTATATTGATCTTTCAATCTCAGAGAACTCATTTATTAGTTACAATAGATTCTTAGTGGATTTCATAGGATTTCCTATGCAATTCTATTGACTAAAAATAAATATAATTATATCCCTCTCTCTGCGATCTAGATGGCTTTGCTCCATCATTTCCTTGTCTAGAACCTCTGGTACAATATTGGAAGTAGCAAATGTTGGCTTAAGGCTAGGGTTAGGGTTAGGGTTAGGGTTAGGGTTATCAAATGTTAACCGACTCATTTGTTTCTGCTTTGAGGCGGGGGAGGGAGTAAGACACTCAGTGCTTATTACAAAAAAAAATGAAATTAGCTGCGAGCTAATTTCATTTTATTGATGTCCCTTTTCAACTTGAAGATACTTTTTATTCCTAATTTTCTGAATGCTTTTACTGCGAAATGATACTGGATTTTGTCAAATGCCTTCACTGGTCATCATGGGGCGGTTCCATGGATTTCATTTTCATTCTGTTAATGTGGGTGTTATCCTACTGACAATTTTCAGATATTAAACCAGCCTTAAAGTCCAGGCGTAAAGGTAAGGCCATGGTGCAGAATCCATCCATGTTACATATTAATGGGTTTTGGTGAGGATTTGTGTGCCTGTTTTTATAAAGAATATTGGTCTATAGCTTTTGAGGGGTGTGCCTGCTTGTTTGATTGTTTTACTTGTTCATTTTTGTGCCTGGTTTGGGCATCGGTGTGACACAGGTCCACAAAAACAAGTGTGAAAGTATTTTCACTTCTCCCGCATTTTTTCATTAAGTGTGTACAAAGAATTTGTCAATAGTTCCTTAGATATTTGGTAAAATTCACCATGGAAGCCGTGTGGCCCCCGATGTTTTCTTTGAGGAAATTTTGGGTGGTATTCCACCTCGTTGTGTCTGTCTCTCTCTACCGGGCTTTGCCTTGCCTCAATTGCTGTAGTCTGTGTGTTTCTAGGAACGTCTCCATTCTGACGGTACTGTGCTGGTGTATGGTCAGATCAAAGTTTCCCTTGGAATTATTTGTTTCTTATAAGGTCAGTGTTAATAGTTCATCTTTTATTGTGAATTTTGTTTTGTTCTTATGTCTTTTCAGTAAGTCTGGCTAAATTTTTGACATTTTTGTTGACCTTTCAAAAGTAATAACTCTTGATTTTCAGGCTTTTACTCCACTTTACTGGCCTCTATTTCATTTATCCTCATTATAACTTTAAGTGTTCTCCCTTCTTGATTAATTTCTACTTAATTTTTCTTCTTTATTTTTAATTTCTTCTGCATTTTAGAGGGTGATTGCTTATTTTATTTAAAATAATTATTGGCAGAAATAAAATTATTATTTCTACAGCAGCACTACCTTAATTTAACAAATTTTGGTTGTGATTTATATTTCAATCATCTGTCACCTAGGAGTATATAATATTTAATTTCTACATATTTGTCAATTTTCAAATTTTTCCTGTGTCCTTGATTTCTAATTTAATTCCATCATGACCAAAGTATACACTCATGGTTGCAAGCCCTTTCAATTTTTAGATTTTAAATATTCCTCTTAAAATTAGAATGCAATTACATCATTTCCCTCCACCTCATTTTCTTCCTCTAACGCCCCATGACCCTCCTCACCTCCTCTCAAACTCCTGTCCACCTCTTCTTTAATTGTGTCATGTATGAGTAAATAAATACAAATATACATAGCTATATAAATATGTGAGTTTGTTCACTATTACAAACCCGTACATGATACCAGAGCTGACCACTTCGAAGTATTGGATAACCAATTAGGGACCACATCCCTGGGAGAGGCTAACTCTCACTATTTGTCTATACTTCTTGGATTAGGGGTCAGACCATGTCAGATTTCCCCCTTCCACTTTAGCATGTATACTGATACTAAAATTGCCCATATCTTCTTTAGGTAGCTATACTGATGAGGTAAAAAGAAGTTGGTTTCCTTTCATTCCTAAGAGCTGAATTTTTCACAGCAGATGGCCTGGTTTTCTAGCTCTTTCAATTTTCCAACCCCTCTTCCATGATGTACCCTAAGCCTCAGGTATAGGAATTGTGTTGGTAATGTGTCAAATGATGTCAGACATACCGTGATCTCTCAATTTTGACAGCTGTGGATCTCTATAATGGTCTCTATAAAGAGAAGCTTCTTTGGGGATGGTTATGAGGTATGCTTACCTGTGGGAATGCAGATGAGTATTTAGAACGCAGTTGTGAAGTATGCTGGTCTAGCAAAGTGGTGGTAGGTAGTAAGCTCTCCTCTAAGAACCTTGACCTCACTGGCCCCAGGTAGTTGGCTAGGTTTCCGGGACCTGGCATGATTTCCCACCTGCTTAGCAAACCTTAAATCCAAGTAGACAGCTGTTGGTTACCGCCGAGATATGAGGGCCACTGTTGCACCTTTCTGGATTTGTGGCCTTGCTAGTCACTGCTGTGGTTCACGGGTGTCAGCGCTGTATAGAACTGTGCGTTGTTTCCTTCCCTTGGTAGCTTACATAGCCCCTTCCAGGACCATAAAAGTCAACTAAAGCCACAGCAATAAAAACACCCAGTGCTGACCCTGGAACGGACTTGTAGACCAAGACAACAACAATGACAACAACAACAAGGATACAAACACTGGTGCACGTAACTACGAGCGACCATCTGATATTTGACAAAGATTCCAAAAACATTAACGATAACTTCTTCAGTTGAAGCTTAGGGAACTGAATGCCCACGTGTAGAAGAGTGAAACTGTCATATCTACCAACTTTTATGAAAATTAACTCAAAGGGGCCAAAGGCCTCAGTGTGAAACCCTGAAACTGCTGAAGTAAAACGTGGATGGTGCTGCACAGGAGACAGGAGTGGGGACGGGGACGGACCTTCTCCGAGCAGGCCTTGGTTTGTTCCGAGATTAAGGCCAATGACTGACAATTGGGACCTCACAAAACTCAGAAGGCTTCTGGACAGCTAGCGAAACCGTCGTGTGATGAGGGTACACTCGCCCACCTGTGACCATTGCTGCCTGTACTGGCCGGCTTTGTGTGTCAACTTGACAAGGCTGGAGTTATCACAAGGAGCTTCAGTTGGGGAAGTGCCTCCATGAGATCCTGCTGTGGGGTATTTTCTCAATTAGTGATCAAGGGGGAGGGCCCCTTGTGGGTGGTGCCACCCCTGGGCTGGTAGTCTTGGGTTCTATAAGAGAGCAGGCTGAAGCAAGCCAGTAAATAACATCCAACCATGGCCTCTACATCAGCTCCTGCTTCCTGACCTGCTCGAGTTCCAGTCCTGACCTCCTTTGGGGATGAACAGCAATGTGGATCAACAGTAAGCTGAATAAACCCTTTCCTCCCCAACTTACTTCTTGGTCATGATGTTTGTGCAGGAATAGAAACCCCGACTAAGACACTGCCTTATTCACAATAGCTACACATGGGACAACCTGCATGCCCTACAACAGATGGACAGATAATGAAAATGTGGTCCATGCATGTTATGGAATACTACTCAGCTGTGAAGAGAAAGGAAGGCATGAAATTGCCAGGTAAATAGATAAAACTTGGAAATACTATACAGAGTGAGATAACCCAGACCCAGAAAGCCAACGGTTACATATTCTCTCCTCTGAGATGCCTAGCTCCAAATCCTCAGATGTACATATATAACCTAAAGCAACTGCAGAAACCAAGGTGGTAGGAAGGTACCTTACAATAGGTAGAAAGTGCTAGGGATGGGGACAGCAGGGAACAGTGGTAGGAAGGGAGAAACAGGGACAACTGAAGGTGAGCTTTAATTGGGGATGGAGGTCAGAAGGAGAGAGGAGAATACGGAGAAATAACACTAAGGATGTTAGGAAAAGCCATAAAGAAACATATTACATTTTATTTATCCAAAATTAGATAAAATACATAGGAGTATATGTGTATATCTATACCTCTACCCATACCTACAGTTATATGCATACCCCTACCCATACCCATACCTAAACCCACACCTATACCATACTTATACCCACATGCATAACCATACCTATACCTATAGCCATACCCATATCTATTCCCATACCCATACCTATACCCATCCTATACCTATATCCATACCTATACCTATATCCATACCTTATAGCCATACCTACACCCATACATATATCATACCCGTACCTATCCCTATACCCATACTCAAACCTATACCTATACCTATACCCATACCTATAGCCATACCCTTACCTATACCCATACCCATACCTATACCCATACCTATAGCCATACCCATCTCTATACCCATAGCCATGTCTATAACTATATAGTTTAAGTGAAATTATCACACTTGCACTGCCAATACTCACCACAAGAACCATAGACTACCTAAAAAAGAATACCTCTGGTATCTAAAGTACTGGGCATGAGAAACCCTTCTGAGCTGTTGGTAAGAAGAATCTGAGATTTCCACACACAAAAAAAAATACAGGCTATTTCTGTTACCCTTGGTTGCCTCCAAGAGAAGTTAAGTCCCTGTTGCTAAAGACACTTCTGAGACAGGATCCTGAGGATCTAAACTTCAGGACAAAATAATTGGTTTTCAAAAGACTATTGTGTATGCACATAATTCACTCTGGTCACATTCCAACCACCCTCTCCTATGATTCCACAGACAGACCACCTTCTCCCCAAATAGCCCCCCTTTCACATATTAAGTGAAGCTTATCAAACACGATTTCCACATGTTATAGGAAATTTCCTTCACCATAACAGCCTTCTTTCTCTCCTTTTCACGCTATTTTGATACAGATTGCATCCTCAGAAGTATTGTGGTTTGCCATTGTCTTCTATATTAGATGGAGGAGCTATGATATATAAAGACTACATGTCTTTCACATTTATCCATGATGTTACTATTTTAGTCTGAAGGAAGCCCTTTAGTATTTCTCATAGATCAGGTTCCCTTAGGAAACTGCTAAAAAAAAAAAGTGCCTTGGACAGAAGGTTGAATAAGTGTGTTCAGTGAGGTGTTTGGCAACACATGTAATTTCCTTGGCTTTGTGGCAGAAGTGTCCTGATCATCTGTGTTTCTTGGCCTTCTCGCTGGCTCCTCGGATAGCTGCTGCTGTACATGGGAAGTTCTCCAGCTTCTGGCTTCACTTCTTGCACTGGATTTCCTTCCCAAGGAAGACATTTTGGGTCTCCAGGTGTGCTATAAGACTTCACATGTACTAGTATCCTGAAGGTGCCTCTTGGATTAAGACCCGTAAGGCCTTCTGTTTGCTATGGGCACTATTACTTGGAAGCTTCCCGCTGGAGGGAGACACCCCAGGTCAGCTCTGGCTTTGAACCCAAGTCACCTAATAACAGATGAGACTTCTTGGACAAGTAAGCCCTTCTAGGTACATTTGCTCTGATTGTCTCTGAAGCAGAGGCTGGCCATATCCCCATCCCCATCCCAATGGTCTTCGACATTGGCAACTGTGGTGGCTGACTTTAACTGTCAACTTGACACACTGAGGAAGAGGGGCCCTCAACTGAAGAACTGTCTCAATCAGATAGGCCTGCGGCCAGGTCTGTGAGGCATTTATTTGCTAATTGGCTTAGGAGAACCTAGTGCACCTTAGGCTGCACCATCCCTAGACAAGTAGGACTCTCCACTGTTTAATAAGAGAGGTAACCCAGCAAGCGGGGTGGAGAAAGCCGGTAAACCACATTTGCACGTTTCTGTTTCAGTTCCCACATTTTGTTCCTGCCCTGACTTTCCAGATGATGGGCTATAAGCTCTAAGACAGATATACTCGTTCCCCAAATTGCTTTTGGTTGTGGTGTTTGTCACAACAGAAACCAAACTAGAACAACAGCTTTGTGGGCCTCTGCATTCTAGATTTCTGAAGAACCGGCTTTCTTTTCCTGATAGCAAAGGGGCTTTTTTTTCTAGAGGACAAAATGGACCTTTTGGTTTTCATGTGCCTGTTGCTTCATGAGGGTGTGGCTCCTCACTGACCGTGCTGTGTTCCCAGGGGTCTGTGTTTTATTAACTCCCGATATTAAACAGCAAATCATTGAAATGAACGCTGATCGTCTTTATTTCCATAATAGGATTGATGTTTAACCCTTCAAAGAGTTTGGCCACTTTCAGTGCCTTTGTCTGAGATGTCCAGAGACTAGGACAATAGTCCATCAACAAATATTTTCCCTGTGAATGAATGTCTTAGGCTTATTATATACAAAAAAAAAAAAAACCCACGCAGACATATGCCATTTGTAAATCTCATGTAACAAACGCTTCTGACTCTAGCCATGGTCAAGATAAATTTGGACATTAGATACATGTGCTTATATAGGGAACTCATAGCATAGCATCGTAGAAATAATGTAGGATTTCAAGGGGGAAAAAAAGACTTTTTAAAGTTCAGTGGGGTAAAGATAGAAATTCACTTTTTCCTTCCTGGCATTAAGTCTTTCTAATGCAAAGCATTTAAATATGCAGATCCTCCAAGTTCTGTGATTTGGAATCTTTATATAGAGAGCTCAGGGGAAGGGGGAAAGCGGCTCTTCCCTGCGTAGCGACAGCAGTGGAGAATGACCCTGTTCGGAGCCCGTTCGGGATGACCTGTCCAGCAGAGGAATCCACAGAATGACCGGAACCGCCAATGTCCATCCAGGTCTACCACGTTGCCTTTCATTTCATCTTTCTTTTCTCTGGCTCCCTTCACTCCAGGTCTGGGAGTCAACGAAAAGGTGCACTTGCTAAATTCAGGCTCCGAAGCAAAAGCTTTGAATGCTTAGCTCCCCTGTAAAGCATTTTTGTGTGAGAGAAGAGCTCTTATCAAAGTGGGCCTACTGAGCATGCTCATTCTGAAGGTACGCTCCCTCCGGACGCCACGCCCATCAGTTCAGTTCGCCTAAGGGACTGGCTAACTCTCTCCCCAGGCTGCTCCCTCAGTGAGCATCAGAGATGTGGGCACTCCTGGATGCTAGGTCCTTCGGACGTTCCACAGTTGAGCATCCAGAGTCCCGCCTGCCTCTCCTTGCCCTTGGTTTTAATCCCGCCACACCACCGAGACAGCGTGGCACTCATTCTGGGTGCAGGGGGCACTCTGAGCTGCTGCCGCTGGCTCCTGTCATTCTCTGTCAACTCCAGTCACCCTCATTTTGTTTCCTCTTCACAGCCCATTAACCATAGCCCTCAGAATCTTGGGAGGTTACCCACAGTCCCGACCCCTGGCCCCAGGTATCATGTAGCAAGAGACCAAGTCTTGACAAATAAAAGAATGAGCCGACCTTCGCCTCTCCATCCCCCTGTCACCTTTCCAGGAGATGGTTCTTGAAAGGGTAGAAAAATCCCAAGACGTTTTATACATATATATTTTTAAGTTAATTCTGCAGACTGCTGTGTTGGTGACATTTCCTTCAAACTGCAATAACTAACCTGTCACAGCCCTACAAATGCTGACAATACAGCACCATGTGGGGTTGACTTAATAAACCTCATTTACATTCATTTTGATTCACTCAGGCGTTGAAAAACATTTCACAGGAAAAACTAGGAACCTCTCCAAGGCGACATGATGTTTGCTGATACTATATGAACAGACTTAATAGGCAGCATATATGAAAACATGCATTTCTTGGGATATTAGCAAACTCGGTACTTACTTTTTTAAAAGCACTGAAAAATTATTCATCTGAATGCTAGACTTCTACGCTGTGGAATGTGTCAACGTTTACAGCCCCTTTCCGTTGAATAGGTAGCTAAGAACATAGTTAACCCTTTCCTTTGACCTGTGAATGCAGACACATGTTTGACCTCTCCGTATTTCAATGGCTTTACATGTTTTACGGGGAACTTAATCATGCCTGGTCACCTAAATGTATTAGTCAGTTATGATTGCAACAATGCTGAATCACAAACATCTCCTCAGATTAAAGTGACTTATAACTGCAAGTGCTTATTTCTAGCTTATAGCTGCCCACGAGAGAATCTCAGCTGTGGCTTGGGTTTAGTACTCATTTCCCTGGGATCAGGAGGTTCCTGGCCACACAACTTTGAAAATGGAGGACGAAAACACACGAGGCTTGCCAGTTTACAGGCGCATACAAGAAGCCTCTGCACACGTCACTTTTCTACACACTGCATTAGCCGAACACGGCCAAGAGCAAAGCTCATGGGCAGGAAGATAGCATTTCTTCCCGCGCTGTTGGGAGCTACCTCAGGACCACGAGGGGAAGGGAAGGAGTGAAGAACACGGAGTCCTCATCGAACTGTCTCACACAACATGCCAAGCACATGCCAAGCACAGATGATGCATGCGAACTCTCTGGAAATTTAGTGTCCGGCTGATGGCAGATATTGTGTGATAGCATCGCGGATACACTTCTCCGGATGTGACCTCCCTCTGCTTACCTGATATCTGGTCTGTTTGAGGAGCTGCCTTCTTCCAGCCACCCAGACTTCCTGTGATTCTAGTCCATCCTCCATGTTATATAACAGGAGAAAGGAGGCCATCTAGAGAGGACAACTTTCTTTGTTTCAATTTCTTTGTTCTCCCTGGTTTAGATTCTTCCCCTCTCTGTCTGTCCTGGCTTCTCTTATCCAGAGGCTCCACTGATCCCAAATGCCACCCTTGGGTCCCTGTCCTCAGCAAACAGCTGTCATCAGAACACTTCTCTGTCCCACACTGGTTACCCAAACACAGCCACTGAGACAGGGGCTTCTGCGCGAGTGGTTAATGGATGGATGACTCTCAGAAGTCTCTCAGGATGTGAAAAGGAAGCAGGAAATCTTAGAGGAAAGAGACAGACACAGTTGCAGGGGGAGTCTATCCCCAGCTGAATCACACAGGGAGCAAAATCTACACCAAGGAAGTTGTTCCATCTGGAGACAGGAAGACAGCTGCTTGCTTCCCTTGCAGTGAGCCCACGGGTACCTTGGAATGAGTCTCCCTTTGTGAGCCATCAGCAGTGTGACCAGTATCACCAGTGGAAAGGGTGGGGCATGCCCTTGAGTCACCAAGAGTGTCTGGTACAACCTCTTATTAGAAGTGTTCACCAGTATCTCTTCATATGTTTTAGGAGGGGGTTGTTTGTCACGTGGGATATTCCATCTTCCAAACTTTGTTGTCACTGTACTGACTTCTCCCACAGCGATGTGGCTCGACCAACTCCAACTGCTCAGAGGTCCCCCCCCCAACAGTGAGAATGCCCTTCCTTGATATGTACTTCCTATCCCCATCTTGTCCGGCTTCCAGTTTTACTTCTCTCCGGGATTTCCACCTTCTCCAAGCAGTTCAGAAAGATAAAAATCTTTTTTTAAAAAATGGAAAGAGAGTCATTATTATACATCATAAGAGAAAGTATTAGGACAGAAGCATACACCTTTCTAGAGTATGAGACTCACCAATTGTACCTGATGACTTTAAATTTTAGAGCGGCGGGTATAAAGAGAAGCACCTACGTCACAAGGCTCCACAGGAAGTTGGAGGGCGGCGAGCACATGACGACAGGAAGACACCTCAGCAACTGTGATGTTAAATATAATTAAATAAATATAAAAAATAGTTAAATAGCACAATAACCAATTCCCAGACATTTGAGTGCAAAAAAGCAAACAGACCGTCAATAAGTGGATGACGGAAGAAAAACATCTGGATCCGAAGGCAGCTCCTTAAGGGACACGGACACAGAGTGGAAAGAGGGAGAGCAGAAGCAAGGAGAATCCACAGATTCTCCTCTGGTGATGTCAGAGATGGGCCCAGCTCTGTGCTCAACTGCACCGATGTCTCATGAGATACTTGATTCAGGAAGAAAAAGAAAAGCACCACTTCAGGAGTTCACCCAGGACCACGGACACACTTAAGTCCTTTCCAACCATTTCCCCTTCTTTCTTTCTTTTATTACGGTTAGTGGTGTGTGTGTGTGTGTGTGTGTGTGTGTGTGTGTGTGTGTGCAATGCGTGAGTGTGCACTTGTGTTGTTTTGTGCATGTGGGGGGATGTGGGCATGTGGATGCATGTGTGTGCGCGTGAATATGGAGAGAGAAGCAGGAGTCTAAACAGGGAGGAGCTTCTTCAATCCCTCCCTATCATGCCTTTTGAGTCTGAACCTTGAGCTCCTTCACTGAGCTGTACTGGGTGGCCATCAAGACCAAAGGATCCTTCTCTCTCTACCTTCCTTGCTCTGGGATAGCATGGGCTACCACCTCTGGCTTTTCATAAGTGTGCTGGGGCTCTGAACTGAGATCCTCAGGCTTATGTGCTAAGTACTTTCTTGACTAAGCCACCTCCCTAGTCTCTCTCTCTCTCTCTCTCTCTCTCTCTCTCTCTCTCTCTCTCTCTCTCTCTCTTTCTGTTCTAATTTCTGAGAAACTTCTTTGGAATTTTTTTTAATTTATAAAGTCTCTTTATTGTTCTCTGTTTCAATCTGTCTTCTCCCTTTTACTATCTTGATTAAATTTGTCTACAACTTCTATATCTTTTAATCTTCTCAAGCCATGGTCTTTTGGGTTGTTAATTTTCACTGTTTCTTTTATTATTTTGCCTCCGGTTTGTGACAGCTCAATTTTATTGAGTCTCACCTCTGGATCCACCTTCCACTTCCCTTGTGTGACAGACGCAGACCTCTGTGTACCTTGTCAGCAGACGCAAAAGAAGCTTTGGCAGTGGAGGATGCTGAAGGGATGCAGAGAAAGGGAGCTTTCCAGGGTGCATCGACCCCTGACTTTGGTGGTATTCAGCTGTTCTGCAAGACTCTCAGTAGGACCGATTCCTTGCAAGATTTGGCAGTTCCTTGCGAGGTATTACAAAGAACCTTTTGTCAAACACCAAAAGTCCCTTTTTGCTCATGGGTACTCCAGCTGGCTTTGGGTGAGATGGTCAGCAGCGACCACCACAGGCAGCTCCCAAAAGACTCAAGGCACTTGATGAGTCAGTTCTACTTAACAGTCATGGCCCATTGCTAGATCCTGGGCTTCTCTGGCGACTGGCTTAGTCCAAAGACTGTAAGGTGAACTGTATGTAGCCCATGATAAACTGGCAGGATTCCACCATCTTTTTTTTCTTCTTCTCTGAGACAGGGTTTCTCTGTGTAGCTCTGGCTGTCCTGGAGCTCACTCTGTAGACCAGGCTGGCCTCGAACTCAGAAATCTGCCTGTCTCTGCCTCCCAAGTGCTGGGATTAAAGGCGTATGCCACCATCGCCCGGCTGCTTCCACCATCTTGTAGATTGAAATCTCAGCCTCTTCAACCTCTGAATTTCACCTTGGAACTCCTTGGTGAGGGACAGCTAACAAAAGATGGTTTATAGAACGGAAGAACTTGACAAGACAAAACCTCAAGAATCAGTAGCTTCTTTCCTTGACCAAGATTCAATGCACAAATTCAGAGTCTCTTGAAGGAGACACAGGCAAGCTTGGACAAAGACTCTCCTGCATTTTCAGAAGTGGATTCTGTTGGTCTTCTTTCAAGTTTAACTCAAAGGGCCCTAGAGTTACTGGTAAAGAGGAAATACAAAACACTTTTGATGATACTAAACATTAGGTATGGCCTGACACTAACTCTTGAGAACCCAAATATGTTTCTCATCCACTGGTCAAGCAGAGCTGTGGTGACCTGGTAAAAGCTGGAACCTTCGCTGCCCCAGTATAGGGGAATGCCAGGACAGGGAAGTGGGAGTGGGTGCGTTAGTGAACAGGGGAGTGGGATGGGATAGGGAGGTTTTGGAGAGGAAACTAAAGAAAGGGGATAACGTTTGAAATGTAAATAAAGAAGATATCTAATTAAAAAAAGAAAGGAAGAAATAGGAGATTTGATCACGGTGAATCTTGATACAAAGGTCTGGACTTCATGGGGCAGACAGGCCTGGAGGTTGAGGTGAGAGGATCAGAAGTTCAAGGCCTGGCTGGGCAACTTAGTGTGTGTGTGTGTGTGTGTGTGTGTGAGAGAGAGAGAGAGAGAGAGAGAGAGAGAGAGAGAGAGAGAGAGAAATGAAGTGAGAGGTGGGAGGAAAGCAAAGAATATGAGAAAACATAGTGTATACAACTCTAAAATGTATTAATTAATTAACTAATTAATTAATAACCTAGCCGGAGCCTTTGCTGATGTTTGAATCCCAGATGATTGAGTTTACCCACAGCTCTGCCTGGTGCAATAAACCTCCTGGTCTTGAGTGAATCGCTGTATCCCATGTTTTGCTAACCAGAAATATCCTCACATGAGCTCTTGAGCCCACGCACTGAGGACCTATCGTAGTTGGCGGGGCTCGATGGAACCTTGTTCCTCCTGGAGCAGCTCACACAGAGGTGGTAAATCACAGGCAGTATTGCATTGGGGGGGGTGAAATTCTAGAGATTTATGCCACTGTACAAGCCCTCAAAGAAACAGGAAAGGTGATCGCTGTCCCATCCCCGTTCACTTCACCTGTTTGGCTCATGCTGCGGTTGGATGGATTTGGGAGAATGCACTGATTCAAACACAGTTGCCAAGTCTGGGGAATCTTTACTGGAGGAAATCAACGCCATCCTTGGCCTTTGGATCATAACACCTATCTGAGTGGCGTCTTATTTTTAACCTCGGTACCAATCTGAAGGGCCAGCCACCAGGAGCAGTTTGCTTCCCTCTGGCAACACCACAGTATATCCTTCCTCACAGTGGTCCTCAGCTACAAGTCTGCCATGGCACACTCAGCTGAGATCATGAGTCTCTTGACATCTCTCTTGTTTGGCTTTGTTGGTTCGCTTATTCTAACTACACACATAAGTACTTCAGAGGACTTAGCAAGGTCCATGAGGACCAGGTGTTGGGGTAGGGTTAACACATTACCGTCCTCGTTATCTTCAGACCAGTTTCCTGCCTACCAGCCTCAGCCTTCTGTGGCCCCTCCTTGCGTTCCTG